>JABUQX010091943.1:25000-28251 GCA_015478945.1 Trachelipus rathkii | reverse complement strand
TATTATATATAATACACTATATTATATAATATATATATAATATATATATATATATATATATCTAATATTTATATAGTTTAAATGTATATATATATATATATAATATATATAATAATAATATTAGTGCGTTTTTGCTTTATTTTCATCTGCAATAAATCCTTCACCAATTAATTATCATTACGATTATCATTATCATCATAAATTTCATTGTCATCATAATATCCTCATTATCATCATCTACTTAAATATTATTATTATTATTATTATTATTATTATTATTATTATATTATTATTATTATTATTATTATTATTATTATTATTATTATTATTATTATTATTATTATTATTATTATTATTATAAGAAATCATTATCATTTATCATTATTATTATCATTTTTACTGGCTGAATCTTAATGAGGGCCATCATCATTATGAAAAAAAAAATCTTATAAAGAAAAACAATTTTTTTAAATGAAGAGAGAGAGAGAGAGAGAGAGAGAGAGAGAGAGAGAGGAGAGAGAGAGAGGAGAGGAGAGAGAGAGAGAGAGAGAAAGAGAGAGAGAGAGGAGAGAGAGAGAGAGAGAGAGAGAGAGAGAGAGATTTTTAAATGAAGATGAGAGAGAGAGAGAGAGAGGGGAATGCTGTAATAAAAATTATAAAAAAAAATTCGAATGTTAAAGAAAAATGAAATCCTTTATTTCAAATTTTTTAAATTTAATAAATAAATAAATAAAAAAATTTTAATTAAAAAACATAATAAGAGATTAGCTAAAAATTTCAGGGATATTTTAAATTTTTTGATTCTTTTTTTTCCATTTTTTGGAATCAAAAGGAAAGAAATCTTTTGTAAGAATATTTAGAATAAAAAACTCAACAAAATTGCATTATCAGTACTTCAAAGAGGCTCTTCTGACATAAATTTGAGCTTCGTGTTCATAGAACAGAATCTATCCTATCTATCTATCTATCTATCTATCTAATCTATCTATCCTATCTATCTATCTATCTTCTATCTATCTATCTATCCATCTTTCCTTCTTATCTATTTTTAATATCTATTTTTATACCCCAAGTTTATTATAAATTATAAATAAATATATATAATAGTATAATATATATATATATAATATATATAATATATATATATATATATATATATATATTATAATTATATATATATTATATATATATATTATATATATAATACTTATTTCTGCCCGAACTCCAATTTCTAAAAATACAAATTTCTTTATAGTGTACGAAAACTTTTTAAAAAAATTATCTAAGAGCTAACTAAAACTTTCCCCATTCGTTATATAATATCTTCCAGCAGTAGTACCTTTGAACCATTTGAGTAATAAAATGTTTTTTTTTTGTTTCTTTTCTTTTGTTTTTTTGTTTTGTTTTGTTTTTGCTTTTGTAGAACAATAAAAGCTAAAAATTCATTGTTGGCCTTTAAACGGCAAGATTATTTTTCAATTTTGACTGCATTTGACCTGATTTTTATTTTAAGTTAATTTTTAGATAATTCGTTTATTATCTGATTAACCTGAATATCTTTATATAATATTTTTTTTACTAATAAAGAAATATAATTTGAATGCATAATCTATATATATTAACACATAATAGGTATTTCATATATATATATATATATATATATATATATATATATATATATATATATATACATATCATATGTATGCAGGTTTGTCAACTGTATTAGTTTTTATATTTCATTCATATTATTTATTGATTTTTAATTTTATTTTTTTTTATATTATATTTATTTTTATTTATTATAATTTAATATGTATATTATTTATATATATATTTATATATATTATATTTGGGTTATTTATTATAATATATTTATTATTATATATATATATATATATAATATATCATATATATATATATAATATATATAATATATATATATATATATATATATATATATATATAATAATATAATATATATATAATATATATATAAATATATATAATATATATATATATATATTTAGTATAAATATATATATATATATATATATAATTATATATATATTATATATATATATATATCTAATTATATTATATATATAATATATATATATATATAATATATATATATATATATATAATATATATATGTGTGATCGTGTTGTGTGTGTAAGTACTTTACTTCATTTGTATATTAGATTTATATTTTTATACATTGTTTGATCTTATATTAGTTTACTTCATGCTTAGCCACACTCAAATATCCTATTTATGTATTTTGTGATCATTTTCATACATCGTGTCTATTTCTAGGTCATTTTTATACATTTTTCTCTTTATTTCTATACCATTTCTTTTTATATATGTATGTATATATAAACACTCAAATAGCCATGTATAAATAAATAGAGAAAATGTGGGCGGGCTTGGGGAGTTCGTGCGTGAAAGCATCTCGCCCACACGACCTCTTTGAAAGGGAATGTGAACTAAAATTTCCCTTCCGAAAATAAAGCCTTCTAAAACATCGGTTTTTATTCTCAATGGAAGAATATTGGAACGAATCCAAAAAATTCTGCGTGAAGCACAAATCGTAATAATTCTCGTGTCATAGAAGTCACTTTTATCCCGCATTTACTTTGTCGTCTCTTAATGTTCGTCCTATTTCTCGACACGTGACTACAAAAACAAACAAATAAGTCTTTTGAAATTAATAATAAAAACTTTTTCTCTTTGCGAACACTTGCTCACAGTGATGTTATAAGAGTAATGGGGAAGTGTTGAACCCTAAAATTATTTCTCCCTTAGTCTTTACAACATTACAACCTTATAATTAATTCCTTTGACTTATTACCAACTTCCTCGCTTACCTCTTGGAAATTTATACCCGTTTAGAAAGAGCGGCGTACATAGAAGCGAATCACTCGTTGCACACACATTAGACAAGAAGGTCAAAAGCGTTTCAAGATGTCTGCTCTTGGGTAATGAGATGCTCTTTAGACATGGTTAAGTAAATGAGAAAAAGAAATAGGGAGATTAATTAATAATGATGGGAGGAGACTATGGAATTAATTAGAGATTAATAATTATGGGAGAAAGTTAAGGAATTAGATGTTAATAAATTTTTAAATGAAAAGGATGAAAACAAAGAACCTGGTATAGATTTACTAAGATAACAAAGAAATATGATAGATAGATAGATAGATAGTTAGATAGATAGATAGATAGATAGATAGATAGATAGATAGATA
>JABUQX010091943.1:17500-22500 GCA_015478945.1 Trachelipus rathkii | reverse complement strand
ATCTATCTATCTATCTATCTATCTATCTATCTATCTATCTATCTATCTATCTATCTATCTATCTTTAAAAGCAAAGTGTAAAAGACAGGAGTAAAAGTAATCGATCTATCTATCTATCTATCTATCTATCTATCTATCTATCTATCTATCTATCTATCTATCTATCTATCTATCTATCTATCTATCTATCTATCTATCTATCTATCTATCTCTATTTATATATGTATATAATATTATATTTCAATTATCTATTTTTCTGTCTATCTATCTTCTATCTATCATATACTTCTATCTATCTAATATCTGTCTCATTTAAAAGGATTTAAGAACTATCTATATATCTACTATCTATCTATCTATCTATCTATCTATTATCTATCTATTAAATCTATATATCTATTATCTAATTATCTATCTATTATCTATTTCTATTATCCCGAATCCGAATTTCTAAGATTTAAATTTTCTGTTTGTACAACTAAACCCTAAAAATCAAAACAAAAATCTTTATAAGATTTATATTATTCGTTGTTAATGATCTTCACAGTTGTAATTATCTTTTTAAACCAACTTGAATATAATGCAATATTTTTGTAGCATGACAAAAACTAAAAATTTATTGTTGTATTTAAAAGAACAAGAATAATTTTAGTTATAATTTTTCTCTTCTTCTTCTTCTTCTACTTCTTCTTCTTTTTTAGATTTTGTTTCTTAATTCATTTATATTAATCTCTTTTTTCTTTTCATTTCTTTCTTCGATATTTTATACACTTTAAGTACTTCATTTAGCATTAATATACATTTTAATACATTGTTGATCTTATATTTGCTTCCACATCTTCTGTTACCTCACCTATGCTTTTTTTAGGTAAGATGTATTTGTAATATGTTTCGAACATCATGTCGTTTTGTAGCTTTGCTTTTAATACATTTTCTCCTTTATTTCCTGATGGCATTTCTTTTTATATGTTTATTATAAACACTCAAAATATGCCATGTATGAATAGATAGAGAAACAAACGTGGGTCTCGGGGGTAGTTCGTGCGTGAATAGCATTTCGCCAGGCGAACTCTTTGAAAGGGATATGTGAACTAAAATTTCAATATCGAAATAAAGTCTTCTAAAACATCGGTTTTTATTCTCAATGGAAGAATATTGGAACGAATCCAAAAAATACAGCGTGGAACAGAAATCGTAATAATTTTCGTGTCATAGAAGTCACTTTTATCTTGCATTTACTTTGTTGCCTATAAATGGTCATCCTATTTCTCGACACGTGACTACAAAAACAGACAAATAAGTCTTTTTATAATAAATAGCAAAGACTCTTTTACCTCGCGAACACTTTCTCACAAAGATGATGGAAGAGTAATGGGGGAGTGTTGAACATTAATTATTTCTCCTTTAATCCTTACAACGTTACAACCTTATAATTCCTTTGACTTATTCCCAACATCCTCGCTTCCTATAAGGAAATTTATGCACATTTAGAAAGAGCGAAACACACACAATAGACAGGGGGCATGCGTGGAACATACAAAATGGACACGAAGCTCGAATCATACACAATATAGTAAAGAAGTTCAAAGCCGTTTCAAGGCGTCTTCTCTTGGGTAATGAGATGCTCTTTAGACATGGTTAAGTAAATGAGGAAAGGAAATAGGGAGATTAATATATGATGATGGAAGAAGACATGTCATTAATTGTGAGATTAATAATGATGGAGAGTAGTCAAGGAATTAGGTATTATAAATTATTATCATGTAAGGGACGAAAACAAGGAACCTGGAGAGATTATCAAGATAAAAAAGAAATATGCTTTTCATAATAATAATAATGGATAGATAGATAGATAGATAGATAGATAGATAGATAGATAGATACGATAGATAGATAGATAGATACGATAGATAGATAGATAGATAGATAGATAGATAGATAGATAGATAGATAGTAGATAGATAGAGATTGATCGATTATTAATGAGATTTATAGATAAGAATAGATAGATAGACATGATCGATAGTAGATAGATAGATGATAGATAGATAGATAGATAGACTAGATAGCTAGATAGATAGATAGAATAGATAGATAGATAAATAGATGATAGATAGATAGATAGAAGATTATCTTATATTTATTAAAAATAATTTTTATTACTATATACTATTATATATATTATATATATATATAATTTATATATATATTACTATATATATATATATATATTATATATATATATTAATATATATAGATTATATATATATATTTATATATTTATATAATATATAATATATATATATATATATAATATATATATATATATACCAATATATATATTATATATAATTATAATATATATATATATTATATATATATATAGTAATATAGTATATTTAATTATTAATATATTAATATTTTTTTATATATATATATAATATTATATAATATATATATATAATATGATATATTCAAATTCCCGTTATAGTCTAATTGAATTTAAAGTTTGAACATAATAAAAAATAAACATTTTTTGATAAAAGGTTTAAAGAGTTTTGAAATATTTTGGTCTATGGAGACTGCATTATTGATACGAATGTAAATAACTTATCAACAATTTTTTTTTTATAACACCCAAACAATGCCTTTAAATTTAAATTTTTTATGAATACTTTATGCATTTTCATTGCAATAATGCCAATGTTTAATGGTTTTAATTCAATTGCACATGTCAAATTTTAACAAGATGTTAAAATACTCCTTCGAGCAAATAGCTGTTTACGTGTTTTTGTTTTATATTTTCAACGTGCGTTCGAAAAGTTCATTTTATTTATTATAAACTTTGGAACACTAGGGATTGATTCCTGTCGAATCTCATTATTATTAAAAGTAATATTTTAAATATATATAATATATAATTATATATAGTATACAAAAAATATATGAATACTATATAAATAAATATATATATAAATATATATATATCATTTAGTTATATGATATATATATAATAAATATATATATTTATTTATAAAATATACTGTATAACTATATATATATATATATATATATATATATATATTTATATAGATAATATTATAGTAGTATATATATATATATATATATATATATTTTATATTATATATATATATATATATATATAATCAAGGGCGGGGTTTTAACAGGAGGGGAAGCACAGGAGGCCGGGCCTCCTCTTAAAAAAAAAATAGAGAAATAAAAGCAACGTATGTAAGAAACATTCAATTACTATTTAGTTATAAAATATGTTAAAATGTTATACAAGTGAAGGCTAAATTTACATTATAAATTTATTATTCTTCCGAACATTATTCTTTCCATAAGTGTCATTGACTTGGAGGAGATTTCGGATTTGTGCCTCAGAGAGCGTAAATTATAATGCTTTCACATCACTGGTTGTCATCGCGCAACGTAAAGAAACTGATAATTCTTAGTTTGCTATTCTCCGAGATTTTTCTACAAGGCCTACCTTTCAAAAACGTCCATACAAATCACTCCTCCCATAATTGGCAACACTACTCATAAATAGAGTTGCCAGGTTGCCCATATATGGTGGAAACTAAAATAAAATAAGAAAACAATGTTTTTTTTTTAAATTAAATAAAACAAAAACCTTATTTTATAATAATATATATATATATATATAATATATATATTAGTATATATTATAATATATATATATATATATATATATATATATTATACTATATAATATATTATATATAGTTATATATATAATATATATATTAATAGAAAAATTTAAATAAACAAACCTTATTTAATATATAATATATATATATAATATATTATATAGTAATATTTATATATTATATTTATATAATTAAATATTTATAATATCTATATATACTATATATATATAGAGAGAGAGAAAAGAGAGAGAGAGAGAGAGAGAAGAGAGAGAAATGAGAGAGAGAGTTGATTAGCAGAGAGAGAGAGAGGAGAGCAAAGAGAGAGAGAGAGAAGAATCAGTATTGTCAAGCTATTATAAGAGAAACCTTTATGAAATAATTGATAGCATCATTGATTGAATATATATACATACATCATATATTATATATATATATATAAATATATATATATGATATATTATAGTATATATATTAATATATATATAAGTATTACATACTATATATAATATAAAGAGAGAGGAGAGAGAGAGAGAGAGAGAGAGGAGAGAGAGAAGAATCAGTATTGTTAAGCTATTATAAGAGAAACCTTTTTGAAATAAATGATGAAATCATCATTCAGGTGAGGCCAAGATTCTCAAATTTATTCTAGCCTTAAATTCCTACAGTAAGGGCATTCACGAAATTTCTCTAATTCCAAAACAAGTTTCCCCGAAGAGCCTTTACGAATTCTTTAATGCCACATATGATATCTTTTTTGACAGATTATTTTTACGTAATGAATTAACCGTGATTTATGACCAAACAAATGCTAATCTCTTTCGGAACAGGGACATATAAACTCTTTTAAAAATATAGTAGAGAAGATTCAGCAAGAATGGGGTTTCCTGAATCTTAATAGACTCTTTTTAGTCTGATCGCCACAATTCCAGCAACAACAGCATCTGTTGAAAGGGGTTTTTCTTGCATAAATCGTTTAAAGACATCCCTCCGAAGCACGATGAGTCAGGGCAGACTGTCAAATTTGGCCTTACTTTCCATAGAAACAGAACTTTTAATTAAGTTATCAAATCATCCATCCTGGTATGAAAACATTATAAGTAAGTTCCGCGGAAGAAAGGAAAGAAGAATTGATCTTTTCAAGTAGCTATAGTTGGTGGAGTCCTTACATACATTTGTATAACCATTTTCATATATATATATTATATATAGTATAATTATATAATATATATATATAATTAATATAATATATATAATATATATATATTATATATATAATATATATATATATTTATAATATTTTATATATAT
>JABUQX010091943.1:5000-10000 GCA_015478945.1 Trachelipus rathkii | reverse complement strand
CAACAACAATAATAATAATAATAATAATAATAATAATAATAATAATAAATAATAATAATAATAATAATTAATAATAATAATAATAAATAATATAAAATATAATAAAATAATTAATAATAATAATAATAATTAATAATAAAATAAGAAGAAGAAGAAGAAGAAGAAGAAGAAGAAAGAAGAAGAAAGAGAAGAAAAGAAGAAGGAAGAAGGAAGAAGAAGAAGAAGAAGAAGAAGAAGAGTAGAAGAGAAGAAGAAGAAGAAGAGAAAAGAAGAAAGAAGAAGAAAGAAGAAGAAGAAGAGAAGAAGAAGAAGAAGAGAGAAATTATAACTAAAATTATTCTGTTCTTTTAAATAAAAAACAACAATAAATTTTTTAGTTTTTGTCATTTGTACTAAAAACAGCATATTCAGTTGTTTAAAGGATAATTACAACTGTGAAGATCGTTAACAACGAATAATATAAATCTTATAAAGATTTTCGATAAATTTTTTCAAAAAGATTTTTCGTACAAAAAAGAAATTTGTATTATTAGAAATTGGAGTTCAGGGATAGATAGATAGATAGATAGATAGATTAGATAGATAGGATAGAAGATAGATAGATAGATAGATAGATAGATAGATAGATAGATAGATAGATAGATAGATAGATAGATAGATAGATAGATAGAATAGATAGATAGATAGATCTAGATAGATAGATAGATTAGATAGATAGATAGATTTAGATAGATAGATAGATAGTAAGATAATAGATAGATAGATAGACAGATAGATAGATAGATAGATAGATAGATAGATAGATAGCATAGTATAGATAGATAGATAGATAGATAGATTAGATAGATAGATAGTCTTTAATTCTTTAAATCCTAAGATAGATAGATAGATAGAGTGTGTGGTTAAAGAGATAGATAGATAGATAGTAGATAGATAGATAGAATAGATAGATAGATAGTCTTTTAGTCTTTAATGAGATAGATATTATAGATAGATAGATAGATAGATAGATAAAGATAGATAATAGATAGAGATAGATATAGAGATTAGATAGATTAGATAGATTAGATAGATTAGATAGATTAGATAGATAGATAGATAGATAGATAGATAGATAGATAGAGTAGATAGATAGAATCTGCTTATGGATCAATGAAGCTCAAAATTCTTATTAAAAGCTCTTCTTTGAAGAATTTGATAATGCAAATTTATTTGAACTTTTTTTATATATATTCTTCGAAAAAGATTTTCCTCCTTTTATCACAAAAAAATTAGAAAAGGCATAAAGATTTCAATCCTTAGATTTAAAACTGATCTTCTTCGTTTGATTAAATTTTTATATTTACTTTTTAAATTTAAAAAATTTTAATGAAAAATTACATTTCCTTAATATCCGAAAAATTTACTCATTGCTATCAATCTCACACCACTCTCTTCTCTCTCTCTCTCTCTCTCTCTCTCTCTCTCTCTCTCTCTCTCTCTCTCCTCTCTCTCTCTCTCTCTCTCTTCTCTCTCTCTCTCTCTCTCTCTACTCTCTCTCTCTCTCTCTATCTCTTCATTTGACAAAAATTTGGTCTTTTTAAATCAAAGTTAATTTTCCTTATATTAATGATGACCCTCGTTAAGATTCAGACGGGATTAATAATTATAATAATAATGATTAATAATAATAATTAATAATAATAATAATAATAATAATAATAATAATAATAATAATAATAATAATAATAATAATAATAATAATAATAATAATAATAATAATAATAATAATAATAATTAATAAAATAATAATGAATAATCAATATCTATATCTACCTATCTATCTATCTATCCATCTATAAATCCATTAATCAATCGATCTATCTATCTATCTATCTATCTATCTATCTATCTATCTATCTATCTATCTATCTATCTATCTATCTATCTATCTATCTATCTATCTATCTATCTATCTATCTATCATATTAATTTGTTATCTTGGTAAATCGCTCTCAGCAGGTTCCTTGTTTTTGTCCCTTACAATTGATAATTTAATAATACCTAATTCCTTGACTACCCCCCATTATATAATCTCACATATTTTAATCCCTTAGTCCTTCTTCGCATCATCATTAATTAATCTCCCTATTCATTTTTCTCATTTACTTAACCATGTCTAAAGAGCATCTCATTTACCCCAAGAGCAGACATCTTAAAACGCCTTTTGAACTTCGTGACTATATTATGTATATCTGAGCTTCGTGTCTATTGTGTGTGTGGTACGCATGCCTCGTGTCTATTGTCTGTGCCACACTTTCTAAATGGGTATATATTTTCCTGAATGAAGAGAGGAAGTTCGTAATAAGGGAAAGAAATTATAAGGTTGTAACACTGCAAGAATTAAAGAATTAAAGGAAAATAATTAACTGTTCAACACCTCTCTTTACTCTTCCATCATCTTTGTGAGAAGTGGTTCTGAAGTAAAGTTTGTTATTATTATCTTTATTATTTATTTTCAAAATAGAACGAACGTTTATAGCCGTCAAAGAAATGTGGGATAAAGCGACTTCTGTGGACACGGAAAAATTATTACGATTCTATTTACGCAGTATTTTTGATTCTTCCAAATATTCTTCCATTGAGAATAAAAAACGATTGTTTTAGAAGACTTTATTTCGGTTGGAATTTTAGTTCACATACTCTTTCAAAAGGATGGGGTAGTGCGGCGAATGCTTTCACGCACCGAACTCCCCCACCGCCCACGTTTTGTTTTTCCTATTTATTCATACATGGCTTATTTGAGTGTTTATATAAACATATAAAAAGAAAATGGCATAGAAATAAAAAAAAGAAAAGTATAAAAGTGACCAAGAAATAGACATGATGTTGAAAATGATTGGTAATACATAAATTAGCAGTCCACTCTTGAGATGTGAGCCGGCAAGCATGAAGGAAACCAATTGGGCAAAGACGAAGGTGGGAGTTGAATCGACTATATATATATATATATGATATATATATATATATTATATATATTATATATATATATATATATATATATATTATATATAATATATATATATATATATATATATATAATATATAATATATATAAATATATATTATTTAGTGCGTAAATGAAGTGCTTAAATGTATAAAATATCCAAAGAAAGAAATGAAAAGAAAAAATACATTTAATATAAATGAATAAAAAAAGTCTAAAATAATAAAAATAATAATAATAATAATAATAATAATAATAATAATAATAATAATAATAATAATAATAATAATAATAATAATAATAATAATAATAATAATAATAATAATAATAATAAGTTAGAACTAAAAATATTCTTGTTCTTTTAAATACAACAATAAATTTTAGTTTTTCTCATGCTACAAAAACATTGCATTATATTCAAGTTGGTTTAAAAGAATAATTACAACTTGAAGATCATTAACAACGAATAATATAAATCTTATAAAGATTTTTGTTAATTTTTTTCAAAAAGTTTATTTCGTACAAAAAAGAAATTTGTATTTTAGAAATTGGAGTTCGAGGATAGATAGATAGATAGATAGATAGATAGATAGATAGATAGATAGATAGATAGATAGATAGATAGATAGATAGATAGATAGATAGATAGATAGATAGATAGATAGATAGATAGATAGATAGATAGATAGATAGATAGATAGATAGATACATAACATACATACATACATACATACATACATACATACATACATACATACATACATACATACATAGATTGATAGATAGTCTTTAAATCCTTTAAATGAGATAGATAGATAGATAGATAGATAGATAGATTAGATAGATAGATTAGATTAGATAGATAGATAGATAGATAGTCTTTAATTCTGAGAAATGAATAGATAGATAGATAGATAGAGTAGATAGATAGATAGATAGATAGATAGATAGATAGATAGATAGATAGATAGATAGATAGATAGATAGATAGTGTCTTTAAATCCTTTAAATGAGATAGATAGATAGATAGATAGATAGATAGATAGATAGATAGATAGATAGATACATAGAAAACTAGAAGATAGATAGATAGATAGATAGATAAATAGATAGATATATAGATAGTCTTTTAGTCTTTAATTCTTTATTCGTAAACATTGTACATTTAGTAGTAAAATAAAATTAAAATTAAAGAGTAAAACAAAACAAATGATAGATAGATAGACAGATAGATAGATAGATAGATAGATAGATAGATAGATAGATAGATAGATCAGATAGATAGATAGAATAGATAGATAGATTAAATCTTTTAAATGAGATAGATAGATAGATAGATAGATAGATAGATAGATAGATAGATAGATAGATAGATAGATAGATAGATAGATAGATAGATAGATAGATAGATAGATAGATAGATAGAAATCTGCAATATGATCAATGAAGCTTCAAAAATTCTTATTAAAAGCTCTTCTTTGAAGAATTGATAATGCAATTTATTTGAACTTTTTATTATATATATTCTTACGAAAGATTTCCTTCCTTTTTATCACAAAAAATTAGAAAAAGATAAAGATTTCATCCTTAGATTTCAAACTGATCTTCTTCGTTTGATCTAAATTTATCTATTTACTTTTTAAATTTAAAAAATTTTAAATGAAAAATTTCATTTTTCCTTAATTTTCCGGAAAAAATTGTTTTGATTTTTATTAGAGACTTTTCCCCCTTTATACTCTCTCTCTCTATCTCTCTCTCTCTCTCTCTCTCTCTCTCTCTCTCTCTCTCTCTCTCTCTCCTCTCTCTCTCTCTCTCTCTCTCTCTCTCTCTCCCTTCTCAGTTTCCTCATTCCAATAAAAATTTTGCGTTCTTTTTAAAAATCAAAATTTAATTTTCCTTTTATATTAAGTGATGACCTCGTTAAGATTCAGAGGAATAATAATAATATAATAATAATTAATAATAATAATAATTAATAATAATAATAATAATAATAATAATAAATAATAATTTA
>JABUQX010091942.1:60000-62349 GCA_015478945.1 Trachelipus rathkii | reverse complement strand
TGAAGAACGAACATGGAGCTCCCAAACCCAATCTCGACATTTCTAATTTGACATCTTACACCGAGAGGGAAATTTCTTTGAATTGAAGGCTGGCTGAGTCTCTCTTAAATAAAAAAGCACAAGCCGATTATCAACATCAAGAGCAATACAAATGAAATGGAAATTTTTTTTGAACATTTTTTAGGTTTAGCTTGATAGATTCTCTCTTTGATATATTTATTATTTAAATAAGCATGCTAGTAATAAAACTTTTAATTGCGATTCACTTATATTTAAATAACATTTATTTTTGTTTCATTCAATTGTTAAATTAGTCTAGAAACTCGTCTCCGATGATGCCTTGAAAGTGGCCAGGCCAGGCGAAATATTAGATTAAAAGTTCAGAAAGCGGTTGTTCTATTTTATTCTAGAATAATCCTTAAAAAAATCAATCATAAAGCGGTTAATACCTTTAGGAAATTGGAAAAGGCTTGTAAATCTCACATTAAATTAGAAGTTGATATAAAATTTCTATAAATAGATAATAATAAAATTATTTAATTAATAATAATAATAATAATAATATAATAATAATATAATAATAATAATAATAATATAATATAATAATAATAATAATAATAAGATAATATTACTAATATAATAATAAAATAATAATAATAATAAAATAATAATAATATAATAATAAAATAAATAATAAGGTTAAAAATAATAATAAGAATAAATACAAAAGTAAATGATAAATTAAATAGTAATATTCAAACTAAAATAATAATAATAATAATACTAATATAAAATTAATAATAATATATAATTAATAATAATAATAATAATAATAATAATAATAATAATAATAAATATATATCATTATTAATTATTATTATTATATAATAATAATAAATAATAAAAAAATAATAATAATAATAATAATAATAAAAAAAATTAAAAATAAATAAATAATATAATAGATAATATAAAAACTGTATCAATTAATAATAATAAAATAATAAATAATAATAGAATAATAATAAATAATAATAATAATACTAATAATATAATAAAATAAAATACTATAATAAATAATAATAATAATGAATAATAATAATAATAATAATAATAATAATAATAATAATAATATTAATAATTATGAATATAATAAATATAATAATAAATAATAAAATAATAATAAATAATAATATTCACTAATAATAATATAATAATAATAATAAATAATAATAATATTAATAATAATAATAATTAATAATAATTAATAATAATAATAATAATAATAATAATAATAATAATAATAATATAATAATAATAATAATAATAATAATAATATAATAAATAATAATAAATAGTTATTAATAATAATAATAATAATAATAATAATATTAATAATAATAATAATATAATAATAATAATAATAATAATAATAATAAATTTAATAATATAATAATACATAATAATAAATAATAATAATAATTAATACATAATAATAATATAAATAATAATATAATAAAACAATAAAACTAATATCAATCAGATATATAAATAATAATAATAATATAATCAATTAATAATAATAATAATAATAATAATAATAATAATAATAATAAAAAACATAATAATAATAATAATAATCAAAATACATCAATAATAATAATAATAATAATAATAATATAATGAATAATAAAATAAACCAATAATACACCGAGCGGAAATTCTTTGAATTGAGGGGCTGGTGAGTTCTCTTAATAAAAAAGCACAGGCCGATTATCAAATACAAAGAAATGGAAAATTTTTTGAACATTTTTTAGTTTTTTAGCTTGATAGATTCTCTCTTTTGATATATTTTATCATACTTATGGATCACTTTGTACAGTAATCACATCATAACAAGTTCCCACATGACATGTATACCTACAGTCATATGTTTCATCATATTGGTTCAAATCGTCTTGAAACGAATCACATGATGCCTGACAGTTGGCCAGGCGATAATATTAGATTAAAAGATTCAGAAAGCGGTTGTTCTATTTTTATTCTAGAATAGTCCTGAAAATAAAAAACAATCACTGAAGCGGTGATACCTTTAGAAATGGAAAAGGCTTGTCAAATCTCCCATTAAATTAGAAGCTGATATAATAATAATTTAAATACTAATAATAATAATATAATAATAATAATAATTAAAAATAGAAATAAATAATAATAATAAATAAAATAATCAAAATAAATAAATTAATAATAATATTAATACATAAGAATAATTAATAACTAATAATTAATAAATAAAAAAGTCAACATACTAATCAATACATCAATACATAATACATACATCCAACGCAT
>JABUQX010091942.1:45000-55000 GCA_015478945.1 Trachelipus rathkii | reverse complement strand
TGTAGGGGTGTTCTTATATTGTTTATCGAGTCTGTATATTCCAAAAATAAAAGTTACAGAACCATCAAGAAAAAAAATAAATTAAAAAATAAATAAATTAAATAAAATTTCTTATCTTTTATGCTTTATAACTACAAATTTACCGTTTTTAGCATACCCTAAAGCCAGGTAATCAGTAAATCAGCAAATCAAAACAGCCCTCCTCACCCCTGCCATGATCTAAAGCCTCTGATGATCGGATATTTGATCTATTGAGCTAAAGACTCTACTGATTTAAGTGCATATTTTTTACTAAAATGTCAATGTTTACATACCCTTAATCCAGTAATCAGTAAATCAAAACCACCCATTCTGGCCTCCTACCCAATACGCGATCTAAATGCATCTATTGATCTATTGATCTATGATTTATTGATTCAAGTCATATTTTTTTAGTAAAATAGTCATGTTTGACATACCCTAAATTCAGTAAATCAGTAAATCAAAACCTCCATCCACCACATTCCTGTCCATCCGTGATCTACATGAGCGTTTGATCTATCGATGCCAGTTATATTTTTAGTAAAATTGTAATGTTTTGCATACCCTAAATCAGTAAATCAGTAAATCAAACCACCGAATTTACACCTCTGTCCAACCATGACTATTGATCTAATTGATTCTATTGATCATTGAACTATTGATTTAGGTCATATACCAATCGCGCTGGACAGAAAGCTAGACGGCGCTATTACTAAAAATTCCAACACTAAAGTAACTAAGCATAAGCAGTACAAAGACGTAACCTTATTCACACTTTGTCAAGGATATCTTAACATAACAATGTTAATTATATTAACACGTAATATTTAACAAAAAATGTATCCCAACATTGGTTAATTATCATGACTGATCAACGAATATACTCTAACGTAATTAAAGTTTCCACATCAATAAAGCGTTAACATAGCGTAACAGAACATAAGAAAAAATAATGTACAAGGGACAAAACCGAACAATCTTTACACACGAATAAAACTGTTAACATTAACAAACAAAGTTCCACACTAAACACCAGTAAGTGAACTAAATTTCATGCAAAACGTAACCCATTCATACTTTTTTCAAGCATATCTCTACCATGTTAACGTTAATCTTACATTGACACTTCAGTAACATGTTATCAAAAAATGTATCATAACCTTGTCTGATTATCATACAGACCAACTTATATATGCTAACGTAACATATACATTACCATAGGTAATTATTAACAAAAATTTATCAGTAACCTTACCTAAAACTTCATAATCCCCCAACAGAATAATTGCAAATATAACACGTTTTATCCAAAACATAAACATTAAAAATACAAGTTTTATCCAACATATAAATATAATTATATATTGAATAAAGGTAAAGGTTACGATTTAAAGCAGTAAACATTTATTCTTATATCTCTCTTTTCCCACCCCTCCCTACCCGACCTCACGACCTTTTGATCTATCGTCGTAATGATCAAGGTCACATATCGAGTTACCATCGGATAGAACGATAGTACAAAAATAATTCTTTAATAGCGAACCAGAGAATAATGTAACGTAACATTGTTTCACAATTAATAAGCTAACATAGCATTACCAGAACTAAGAATATAATGATCAAAATGACAAAACCGAACACACCTTACGCACGAATAAACTATAACATTAACAAAGTTCCATAACTTAACAACAGTAAAGTTTCCTAGCACAGCGTTAACAAAACGTAACCTATTCCCACTTTTTCAAGCATATCTCTAACATATAAATGTTATTTTTACATTAACACTATTGATTACGTCGCAATTTCGAGTATCATTTCGGATAAAACATAGCACAAAAATGAAATAAGTTCTTTATATACTACCCAGCGAATACTATGCTAACATAACAATGTTCTCACATTAATAAAGCTAACATAGCGTCATATGAACTAAGAAAATAAATCTACAACGACAAAACCTAACACAACTTACGCATAATAAACTGTTAACATTAACAAAGTTTCCACACTTAACACCAGTAGAGTAACTAACTTTACATACAAAACGTAACCTTTCATACTTTTCCAAAGCATATCTCTAACATATTAAACGTTAATCTTAATTTGACACAGTAATATTTAACAAAAATTTATCATAACCTTGTCTAATTATCATACAGACCAACTGTAAACATAACAAAGTTTTATCCAACATAACATAAAAGTAAGTTCTTTGAATAAAATACTTCATAGAAAATTGTAATAGTTTACTGATTTTAAAGCATAGAATCAGTAAATCAGTAAATCAACAACCATCAACCCCTCTCCACCCCTCCCACCATGACCTTTGATCTATGATCTATTGATCCATTCCATATTTCGAGTATCATTTCGGAATAAACATTAACACAAAAATAAATTCTTTATATACAGACCATACGGATATATGCTTACGCAACAAAGTTTTTGCATCCAATAAAAGCTAACATATCATAAACCTGAACTAAGAATATAGGAAACAATGCAAACCTAACATACCTCGAGTATGAATAAACCCCTAACACACTGAAAATTCCCTACTTATCAAAGGTTTAAAGTAGCTAACAGGTACATACAATATTCGATCATGTCCCACTTTTCCCCATAACGCAAACAGTAAAGACGTATTTATTATCTAACAAAAATTCCTTAACAAAGTGACCATTCTATCAAAGATACCAAATTCTGAACTATGAATTGACACTATTTTCATCAAAGTGTCATTCGTCTCGAGTATAACATCATTTGAACTATGAATAAACGTAGACATTAGCAAAATTCTCGGGCAAACCTAACATTACTCAACAAAAACTTAACCTAGGCTCACGTTTCTAACACATCATCGTCAGTTAACACAGTAATATCTTACAAAACTAATCATTTCTCTAACAAATCAGTGTTAATCTCACACTGTCATAGTAATATTTAACATAACGTACCTAACTTACGAATAAACAGTTTTCATTAACCAAGAGTATCTAAAGCAACACATCACCTCCCGAGAGAAAACCCAATGGGATGCGCCTCTTGAAAGGGTGTAAATCCTGTGAGGGGGATCACCCCGAAGGGGTGTAAGCAGGCATTACCCCTCCGAAGGAGGGTAAGGCCTCAGCCCGAAGGGCTGAGGCCCAAACCCGCTTACACCCCTTCGGGGTGATCCCCCCTCTCAGGATTCACACCCTTTCAAGGGGCGCATCCCCTTGGGTTTTCTCTCGGGAGGTGATGTATTGCTTTAGATACTCTTGGTTAATGAAAACTGTTTATTCGTAAGGGGTACGTAATCTCGTCTACGACGAGATTACGTCATCAGGGGCGAATGGGAACCTTTAGGCCTAACCAAACTCGTTCATTCGAACGCGTCAAAAAGGGCATAGCGACATATTTTGCGTTCGCTCTCTGGGGGAGGTACCCCCTATATACATCCTAGCGACTTGAAATTTCGCGTGTAACAAGCTTAACACATACATAGAACATATACCAAGTTTCAGACCGATACCCCTAATAGTTTTTGAGAAATCGCTGCCCGCTGTCAAAATGTAGGAATACTACTACTACTACTACTACTACTACTACTACTACTACTACTACTACTACTAATAATAATAATAATACATAATAATAATAATTAATAAATGGACCCTTAAGTAAACTGTCGGTCCTCAAAAATCACACAGCAGCGTTACTAATATGCCAGAAGGTTTGGAGAGAAAAGGCATGGGTCGTTAAAGAATATATACAGGGATGCGATAATAACTAGTCCGGTCAAAAAGAGCTTTACTTATTATGCAGGTCCTCAGCTCTCCAAAATTGAAATTCAATTTAATCTCAAGAAATTCATACTCCTTAATTTTTAGTTTAATAGCTCCGGTATAATATAGCAAAATAAATCAGAGACTTATATACCAGAGAGATACCTCGGAAAAGAATAGCTAGAAATAATATATATATATATAATATCGCTCTATGAGTGATAGGTCCAGGTCCCAGAGACCGTTTAAGACGTAGCTAGGATAGATAAATGGGAATATACACCTCTATAGTGCGGATCTAATACCTGGGAATATATAGAAATCGGTATTGAGAGACATAAATTATATAGTCAGATAGTAGTAATATAATATAGTACACAAAGAATATCACTTTTAATTACTGATAATAGTTAAACTATATGAGATATAATACTTGATTAAACTATATATATATAGTGTATATATAGATGGGTCTAGGATCTTTATATAATCTCACACGTATCTGTAGCTCAGAGAACAAAAGGACAGTTCCATACAGTCCAAAACACCAAATATAATAGTATATGTGAGAAGATCAGCCGAGAGATTATAACTAAAGAGCAGGCGATTTCACTTTTTTTTGTTTTTTTTTCTTTTATTTTTTTTTGGAGAGTCCAACTATCTCTTTTCGCCTTAGGACCATCCCAAAGGAACTACGACCGAGAGGCATACACCGCACAAGGCGATGGCAGAGTCACTGAAGACCAGTCTCTCCAGACCTGCCGGCGTGACGCGCCGTGCCGGGGGACTTTAATGCGCCCCGCTCCCGGGGGACCATAAAGCGGTCTCCCGGAAAACCCCGCCGCACCTCTAGTTTGGTCACGTCTCTGATACGGATGTATGCGAGACGTGCGCGGCTCTCCTCGACCATCCCCTCCGGGGTATGAAACGTCCCCCCTCTGTCCCGTCGGCTTCCACCCCCTAAATTGCGTGAAGAATTAATGTGTTTATTTGTTTTTGGCACAAAGTGTCTTTCAAGACTTTTTTTAAGCGGTATCGCCGCCGTTCCGGATGGACAGAGGGTTGAATCAGTTTCAGGTACCCCGCCCAGAGGAGAGGTATTTTGGATCGACTACAAACCCTAACGCTCCAACATTCATACCAGGAAGACCCAAAGATCAAGGCCGAACGGTGTCACCAGAAGAAGAGACCATCCCAGCTCCAGTTAATTGAAAACACATCGCCCCTCCCCTCTGCTCCCCGTTACAAGGCAAATACCGCTCCCCTAAAAAAACAGCCCATATCAAAAAATTTCTTCCTCGTCAAAAAATGTTTAATATATGCAAATTTGATGAGGTTCACCAATTTTTAGGCCGAGCCTCCCAAGACGAACCAACGGGCGGCACATCATCGGGCTGCAGGACGCCGCTTCTTGGCATACGGTACCAGTGGTATAGATTTAATTTCCGTCGGGTCATAGGAAACTCCGCTGTACACCCATTATAGAGGCCGAAAGAACGCCAGCGGGGGTATCCGGAGAGGAGACACTATCCAACCGTGTCGGTCCCGAGGAATTATAGAATATCCCCACCGTCGACACACCGCGGTCAAGAGAAACGATGCCGAACGGAACCTCCGACTCCATGGCCGATTCTTAGCGGCAGCTTACTTATCCCTCAACCCACCATTTTACTCCGACATAGGTTACTCTAAAAATCCCTATTAGTAAAAAAAAATAAACATAACATTTATCTTTAAAAAAAAAAAAAAAAAAAAAAAAAAAAAAAAAATATAACGGTGAATTCCTCATCTGGTAGTGTTATATTTTTATTTTTCGAGGGACATGGATCTTCCAACATTAAACTCTACCAAAATTTTTGGTGGATGTGACGGTGACCTGTAAATTCTCTTTCTCATAGTCATTACCAATTAATATTACCCTTGTGAGCATTTAAACAGAGAATACAACTGAACCAATATCGAAGTCTGTTTAAATAAAAGAACAAAATCCGAGTCTAGATTCCTAAACTTGAAATTCTACTCATGTCACTAACTGAAACCACCACTTCCAGTAATTTCCTCGTATCACTACTAAAGATGATTAACAATAGTCTTAATTGAATGTACAGAAATTCTATATTTCACCGTTTTTTAATATTTATTTTTAATGTCATATTTTTATAATTTTTAAGGATATGGTAATCTCATTTATAGTGAATTTTATATATATATACTATAGTGGTTACAATTGTAAAATTAGATTAAGGTATTCAACCTGACATTTTATGGTACCTTCTTGTTATATATATAAGTATATAATTAATTATATAATTAAATAATTTATAAATATATTATATATATATAATTTTATATATATATTATATAATAAATATTATATATATAATATATATATATATAATTAATATATATTAATATATATATATATATATATTTAATATTATATATATATATATATTATATTAATTATATAATATATATATATAGTAATCTACCCAAACAAAATTGTTTTCTATGTAATATTTATTAAGGCTCTGTGGATTTTGTTTCATGAGGCATTGGTCATTTTATAATAATACTCATCTGGATTAATTATATTATATTGAGTTCATATAATTTAATTATATTATTTTAATTATTATATAATTTAATTAATAAATTAATAAACTATTATTATAATATAAATTATAAATAATGTAATTTGATAAATCAATTATAGTATAGCTGATTAAATAATATAATTAGAATAATGTTAATAAAGTTTCTTTTATAATGCTATAATCAATCGAATTTTAGTATATTTATTCTTTACATAAATAAAATAATTATATATTTACCAACTCTTATATTTCCAAGAATCTAATATGTTATTTTCAGTGGACCACAGATTATTTATTTATCTTTAAGAGTTATTGTCCATTAATATAATAATAATAATTTAATATTATATATAAAAATTATATTTAATAATTAATAATGATATATAATAATATAATAAATCATATTAATAAATAATTATAAATTAATTATATTATAATTTATAAATATATAATATTATATAATAATATTATATAATTAATAAATAATAAATATATATTAATTAAAAAATTAAATTATATTAATATTATTTAATATTATAATAATCCTTAATATATATATAAATTATTAAAATTATTAATATAATAATAAAAATATATATATATTAATAATTTATTTAATTAATATTAATATTAATTAATTATAATAATAATATTTAAATATTATATATTAATATAATTATTATTTAATATTAAATATATAATATAATACCTATATTGATTTGAATATATATATTATTAAATTTATGTATTTTTGTTGGGGGATCCCATTCATTTTATATTATGATTTAATTCAATACTTATATTATTATATGAGTTATAATGGTAATATTTCTAAACATCTTTATCATCATTAATATTTATATTATGTATACGAATTTCGAGTGTAAATAACATGTAAATAGTTGATTTTTAGAAAATTATATATTATTTTTTTATCTTACGAGGTATAGTATTACTGTTGAAGTCCATGATAACTGTTATTTATATAAATATATTTTATCGCGGATGCCATTTTGTGTGTTCTACATCAATAAACACGTATTCATTAAGATCTTAAGAAACCATATTTTTTAACATATTAGTAAATTATTTATAATTGATTTAATCGATCCCAAGTCAAGTTAACTTAAAATTTCATTTTAGTAATTTATAAATTATATTTAATATATATCAATTTTAAAGAACTCATCTATATTCTGCTTACAATGAATTATATCCTTCTGTAAGATGCTCAAAGCATATTAGAGTAACGTGTATGATCTCGCGTCATGGATAATTATCTATATTAAATATATAAATACCTGAATCAGCCTCTTCCTAGTATAATAGGAACAAAGAATTATAATTCAAGAAAATTTGAATAATTGATGCAAATTTATATTTAATATATTAAATGAAACGTTGAGATATTATAATAATCAAACTAACTCATTTATCTACATCATCGAAGTTAACTATTTTTTTTATCTATGAATTTCTACTAAATAATCTTTATAATAATATTATAATAATATAATTAATAAATATATAATAATTGGATATATATATATAATATGAATATATATATAATTAATTAATAATAATTATAATAATTAATTATTTAATATAATTAATATATATAAATATATATGAATAAATTAATAAGTATATATTGAAATTTATTTAATTAAAATAATATAATTTTCTAAAAATAATAATTATTAAATAATAATTAAAAATATATATTAAGTATTGAATAATATTATAAATACAAATTAATATAATAATTAATTATATAATAATATATAAATTTAATCAAATTCTTTGTATATTAATTAATTAATTATATATTAATAAATATAGATTAATATAAAAATATCTGAATTAATTAATCAATTTAAATATAATTAATTATAAATTATAATTAAATTAAAATTTAAATATTATAAATTAATATTAATATTAATAATTATAATAATAATAATAATAATTAATTATTATATATAAATAATATTAATTTAATTTAATAATAATAATAATAATAATAATTATTATTAATTATAATATTTAAATTATATAAATTAATATCAACATTAATTTTAATAATAATTAAATGATAAAATAAATATGATGAGTCTAAAAATGATTTATAAAATATTAATTGATATATATTATATAATTAAAGCAAATATCTATTTATTTTAGAATATTCATAATTTAAATAAATAATAATAATTATTATTAAGAAATTATGGTCAATATTTATTATTTTAAAAACAATTAATAATGAAGATAACTAATATAGCCTAATAAGAATATAATAAATAAAAAATATAATAGATAGAAATATTAAGTAATAAATTAATAATAAATATAATAATAAGATAAACATATAAGAAAAATAATGATTAATAATAATAATAGATAATGAAAAGAATTAATAATATCCTAAGATGACCGAAATAAAATTATAAGATACACAGTATCTAATATTTTAATAATTAGTAATTACCAATAACATTTCACTATTTAATAGTAAATAGAATATAATAATAGCATTAAATAATATAAAATACTAATAACAAAATAATAATAAATAGTATATTTGTAATCAACTTATAAAATAAATTAATGAATTGATAAATAAATAATATAATAAAGCTTAATATTTATTATGAAATAATATAAATATATAAATATAATATAATAAATAATATATAATAAAAGATAATAATAATAATAAAATAATTAATGATATGCTTTTGATAATAAAAAATACGAAATAAACTAAATAAAATAATAAGAATTAATTTTAATTAATAATTAAAAATAATTGAAAAGAATTAATTAATGGAAGGAATTATATAGTATATAAAAAGATAATATATATAATAATAAAGATAATAATTAATAGATAATAAAAACAAATGAAAATAAATGAATCAAAATTAGATATTAAAATGCTTAAATTTTAAAATAACCATCATTAATTAAATTGAACTAAATATTAAATAATAAATATAAATAATAATAATAATGAATAAATAATTAATAACATAATAAAAACATAAACTGTGGTTAATATATTGATTTTTGAGTTAATAAGAGATGCAAAGTGCTATGTAAGGATCTTTAATTATTAAAGTTTTGCAGGGATAGAATGCGTAAATAGTATCAAGAGTTTGCACAATTTATACTCTGCATGCTAGCTTTTCTAAACGATTAAAGAAGAGATATTGAATTTGCAGAGCTATATTACGATAGATAATAAATATAACCTCTTCGAATGCTAGAAAATGTATGAAAGTGGAAGACAGAAAAGCTACAGGCGAATGACATAAATGAAGATGGAATTGGCTGATGTATATACTAATAAAGAGATAGCTTTATAGATCTTTAATATTGACATAACAATATATTTAAGTTTTTTAAATAAGAAAGATAGATTTTGATCGACATCAGTGAAAAAATCTCTGTACATCTTCGTTATAGAAGTCTGCGCTTCTATTAAAACGTTCTCTGCTTGCATAGACTCAAGAGGAGAATTGAATAAGAAACTGATTTAATAGCTATGCCCGCATCTAGGAGGCAATATAATAAGTGAGAATGCTATTGGGCCAGCATAAATATATT
>JABUQX010091942.1:30000-40000 GCA_015478945.1 Trachelipus rathkii | reverse complement strand
CTTCATCTTCATCTTCATCTCCCTGGTGGTCACTCAAAGTATCTTCTTCTGAAGAGGAGGAAGATTCATCATCAGATTCGCCTTCTTCCTTGAAACTTTGCATTCTACTAACGCTTGTGAATGATTTTCTGGAACCAGACTTTTTAGTGTAAAGTCCAGTGGAACTATCAGATTTAGCTGGGCCAATTTCAATAGGATCTGTCTGCGTTCCAGAACAGTCGATATCAGGAAGTTCAATACCTTGGTCCTTCTGAAGAGTTTTATATTTCTTTTCAAAGTAGACAGATCTCATTTCCCATTCGTCACATGAAGTTTGAGAGACTTGCAATTTTTGATTAAGTTCATCACATTTTACTTCAGCTTTTTCTGCCTTCTTTTTCTGTATTTCAATTTGGTCATTCAAAAGTTGAATATCTTTTTCAATGGTGTCAAGCTCTGAAAAATCAAGATCCTCTTCCACTTCCATCATTCTCAGTTTACTCATAGATTTTGAGAGTTTTGGAGCAAGAGCTTCTGCTTCTCCATTTGTTAAAGGCTTCGCTTCATGAATTCCAGCTTCCTTAAGTTTTCTCTTTAACTTCTTTACCTCTGACTTGCAAGCTTTGCAAATCAATTTGCAAAATTTTCTGCTCAGTTTCGAGCTTCTTATTTTTCTTAATCTCTTCAGCAAGTTGAGTTTTTGTAGAGGCAAGATCGTCTCTCATTTGGTCTATATCTTCTTCCTCATCCGAGGAAGAAGGAAGGGCATCTGGAGCATTTGATTGAATAGATTTCTTTTCTTCTACAGTCAGCTGACGACGCAACTTTCGCAGACCTTTCAAAAAAGGAATAATAATAATAATAATAATAATAATAATAATAATAATAATAATAATAATAATAATAATAATAATAATAATAATAATAATAATAATAATAATAATAATAATAATAATTATTAATAAAAAATAATAAGTATAATTAATAATAATAATAATTAATAATAATTAATAATAATATATAATAATAATAATAAGTAATAATATAATAATAATTAATAATAATAATATAATAATAAGTAATAATAAATAATAATAATAATAATAATAATAATAATAATAATAATAATAATAATAATAATAATAATACTGATCATTTATTACCAAGTCATGTATTTGAAAAATCCTGAGTGGGATGATTAATACAATAGAAAATAATAGAAGGCTTTTGAGTTTCGTAAAGATTTCTTAATATTTTAATGAAAGGAAGAAGCGTGTTGCACACATTTTGAAAAATTACTTTATTTATTTATTTAATATACTTATTTTTTTTATAAAATTTATTGGAAATACTTTCAAATCCCAATTTTTTTTTTTTAGATTACATAATTTCATTGTATTTTGAAGATTTTTTTTATATAATTTAGTATGGCTTTAATAATTATTAATAAACTTAAAAACTCGTTATAGATTTATTAATTAAAATTTGTTAATTAATTATTTAATTACAAACCTAATTTAGCAAAGTCTGGTTTACTGCGGTCATTCGTTTTGACGTGTCTAAGTCTCACTCCTCGTTGAATTTCTCCAAGAAGTTGATTTTGCACTACTGGTTTTTCTGAATCGTAGAAGAACTACAAACAAAGTGTAATTAATAATGAATAAATTGTTTTTTAATAAACGAAATATATTTAGAATTTTGTTGCAAATAGTTAGGAAAAGCTTTAAAATTAAGTAAGCAATCATGCATAATAATAAATCCCAGCTAGCTTGTTTAACTATAAATATAAATAGCGATTTTATTATATTTGCATTACTTAAGTTAATAAAAAAATAAATAAATAAATGATTAATCAAAATTATAAAATAAAAAGGGTATAAATTACACTGTACAACAAAAAATATCGACCACTGCATAAAAACAAGCGATTTTGTCTCAATTTTACATGATTTTTCGAAATATGTCTGAAAACTTTCTGAATCACCTACAAATGAGTTAGTTTATTTGTATCATTAAATTTGGTGCCAAAATAGGCATATGGAGGCTACTTTATTGATTCTTCCAAATTCATATTTAGTGACTATACTTCTTAACGGTGGAAAACTATTGAGTACTAACTGAAAAATATAGATTAGGTGGAAGATATGTGAATTTTCGAATGGTTATAGTCTGATGTTTTCTGTCTGACTTTGAACTTTGAAAAGGGAAAGATCAGTATGTTCAGAAAAGTAGCTTCAGGAAACATATTTTTTAATCCAGGAAACTAAGCATCTTGTAAACTATTAGAAAATTCCCAAGATGTGTATTTACTTTTTCTCCACATTAATTAACCTCGAGTTAACGAAAATATTTGTGAAGGTTCTGGATAAGGAGGGACAACTATTCACATATTTAAGGAACAAGGTCCCCAAAATAAATAAGGCAAAATTTAAAAGAAGGTGTCATTATTGTCTCCACAGATACGATAATTTATAAAAGTTCGAGACTTTTAGGTCACTTCGAGTGATACTGAATGTTACATGGATTATTTCAAGTTAGTGTTCATCAATTTTCTTGTGAATCATCAATATGATATCTATATATAAAGAAATTGATGTTGAAATGATAAAGTGTTTTTAACGAGCGTTGCAACACGTCACTTAAACTGCAGCTTCTTATTTCGCCACTTTAATTTTTTTTATATGAAACGTAAGATAAATAGTGATGAACATGATGAACAATTTCACATTTCAATCACAGGAAATGATTTGTGAGAAGATGAAATCTTGGTATGTTAGCATGATAATAATATTGATCTTTACTTGGAGAAACTTTAGAAAGTTACTAGAAAAGGAAAAGTTCAAAAGTGACAATTTAAAGTTCTTCAAGAGACAAATATGTGAACTGAGCTGAGACAGCGTTTGCATTTATCATAAATAAAATTAATTTTTAGTTTCTTTAAAATGAAATTTGAGAATTAACTTTTAGCTCGTAAATCCTGATTCAGCTTCTCTTAATTACGATCTTAGTATTGAATGTGTATGCTAATAATGTGTATAGGGTGCTGGGTTTTTGATTTTTTAGTTATATGTATTATATTGGTGGGAAGCCCCTGTTCTGCATCTTGGCTACTAATGGGAGCCTTTTGTTTTTGGGGGCTTTGGTTTAAATTTGGTTGGATACTGCTATTAAGTTCTATTTAGTGTAAATTAGTTATTACAGCGCCATTGCTCAAGTTTAAAACGGTCTTCTGCTATTGAATACATTTTTTCATTTATAAAAATTATAACTGAAAACGTGCCTTTGGAGATGTTTTGTTGTTTTTAGTGACGCATCTTTTGTAGTTTCTTAAGTTTGTTATTGATATATAAATATTTTATAAAATATTCTACTTTTTAGATTTTGCTCTTAAAACGTAGAGGTTTTCCGTTAGGTGTATTGAAAAGTTTTTTGGGAATACCCTGTTATGCTAAGGCCCACAGATTATATATTAGTGGTAACTCAATTACTACTAAGAATTAAATAAAATGAACTATTATTACGTCTTACCTCGTTTATTTTATTAAAATAGAACTAAGGTCATAGATGAAAGGTCTACGAAGTAAAAAATCAAAACTTAAACAAAATAAATTAATATTTCGTTTTTTTTTAAATTATAATGTGCATATTTCAGTTTTTTTTTGTTATTTTTTTTATTTTTTAAATTTTTTTATGTTTTTATAAGAGTCGGACCAAAAGAGCGTTGTACCTTACCTTTTCAATTCTATGATGTTAGATATAGTACTCCGTCCAATCATAGGATTTCTATTGTGCAGACTAAATATACTACCTTTTTTTTTTTTTTCTTTTTTTTTTTTTCACATAATTATTATTTAATATAATTTATTATTTTTTTTATGACTTATTCATTTATGTCTTATCCTGTTATGTCAATGTCTCTTGGCAAGGGTTTATTTTTGCTCAGTAGCATGGCCAATCCGACTTTTTTTTCTGTCCAAATTTTATATATTAAACTTTTCTGTGATTCCTATTTTTTTTAATATTATTAATTTTTTCTATTATTTTTATTTCTTTGGTTGACAAGTTGATAGTATAGTTTTTAGATTATTTATCGATATACTAGTATTATATATATTATATATATATTTATTTATTATTATTATATTATTATTATTTATTTTATGTTTTATATATTGGTTTTATTTATTTTTATTTTATTTATTTTTTTTTTATTTTATTATTATTATTTTAGTTTTTATTTATTTTTATATTATATTTATTTTTATTTTAGTTGTTAAAATATTTAATTTTGTTGTTTTTTTTATGGGGTATTTGGTATATGATGTTGGGTTATTATTATGTGAGTAATATGTTTAGGGTTAAGTTTTATATATTTATAGTGGATTGTAGGGTGTATGTTTTTGTTTGTTTATGTGAGTATATTTATGGGTTATAGGGTATGGATTGTTTTTATGTTTTTGTCTATGAATTGTTTATTGGGTTTTTGGTGAGTGGGGGTAGTGTGTATTAGGGTTTTAATAGTGGGGGATTGTTAGTATTAGGTATATTGTTGGGGGTTTTATTAGTATGTTAGGGTTTTGGATGGTTTTTGAGCTTGTTATGTGTATCGGAGCGGACTGCGTTTGTGGGTCACGACATTTCTTGTTAGTAGCCTTTTGTTTGTTTGGTTTGAAGATTATTTTTCGTAAGTTCGATAAGATATTATATTTTTCTGTTAAGGAGGTTCAGAAAAGTTATAGTTAATTGTTTATTGGTGTTTTTTTTTTTAAATAAATTATTTTGTTTGTTGGGCGTAACGTTTTTCTGTGGGAATGGATTTATATAGGGTGCCAGAAGCTCTGGCCAGCTCAAAGATTATTATTCTGGGTGGTTATTGTTAAATTAAATATAAAAATTATAATCTGGAAACTTTTTTCTGCAGGCAAAGAATTTTTTTTTTTGTTTTATCTTCATTAAATTTTTTTTGGTTCATCTTATAAATTGTGTGGGGGTCGACTGTGTACAGTATTGACCTTATATATATATATAGTTGGTATATTATATTTATAATGTATTATGTTTATATTTTTTATTATATTATTATTATATTATTATTATATTTGTTATTAATATATTTTTATATTATTTATATATTATTATTTTTATATTTTTTTTATATTATATATTATTTATTTTATTTTATTTATTAAATATATTTTTTTTTGATATATAATATTTATTTTATTTTTTATATAATATTATTTTATTATTAGTAGCCTGATTTTTTATATATTAATTTTTTTAATTTTATTTGATATACCTGTTTATAACAAGTATTTTATTTTTATTTATTTTTTATATTATATTATTATATTTTTTTTTTTTATTATATTATAGTATTTATATTATATATATTATTTTGGTATATTTATTTTTATTATATTATTATCATATTATTATTATAATTCGTCTATTATTTATATATTTATTTATTATCTAATATATTTTTGGTTAGTTATTTAGTTAGTTAGTCTTATTATTGAGCAACCTATGTTCTTAGTATTATTTTTTATTTTTGTGAGTTAAGATGTTTGGTCTTTTTGTTCTGTTGACTTGCTTGCTATTGAGTTTTTATTTGGTATTACAGTGGTAAATTGGATAATCATAGGAATAGTTAGGTAGAGTCGTTTCTTGAGGTTTATTTTTTATTTTGTCGTTTAAAATTAATGTATATTATTTATTCGAATAGTTAAATGATTAAGACTATACTAATACTCTAGTCTAAGCGAACCTTATAAATGGAATCTAAGTTTTTCTAATATATATTCTTTCCAAAGCTAGGTTTGCGGAGAGGTGGGTCCTTAGTTCTACAGTGGAGTAGGTGTGTGATAGGAGGTGTGGATATGTTTATGTGGTGATTATATGCTGATTTACTTTGACTATAAATATTCTTTTATTTTATTCTGACAAGCACCTAATTCTTCTTGTTTGTATTGGTTTCGGCGTTGTTTGGTTTTTTTTTATTACGTGAGCCTGTGAGAGCTAATGGTGCGACTGGTGGTGTCCCTTCTTGTGTTTAACTTTGAGAGTCTTATTACTCTTCCCTGCTTCCCTTGAGTGCCATAGCACTCTCGGGTAGTTCGAGTTCATGGTTTGTGTGACTTCTCCTCCACAACAATGGGAGTCACACGGAGATGTTCGTTTTAGAATAATTCCTTTAACACAATTAATATACAATTTAAAATTTTACATACATGGGTTGAGAACTCACCCTTTGAGTGAGTGTTACACTTGTGTGTTGTATAGCTTGCGTACAAATTCTATTAGGAGAGGTTGTAGAATTCAGGATTCATTGTGATAGGGCATGGTGATTAGAATTTTCTCCTGTCCTCACATGTTGTGGTTTTTTTTTTTTTTTTTTTTTTTTTTTTTTTATTTTTTGTGAGTACTTTAATTTGTGTACATTAATTGATGTATAGAAGGATACAAGATTCGTATTTATTTTTTGCATTTGTACATTTTTGTGTTTGTGTCTTATAAGTACATTTATTAGAACCTTCGTTCTAATCTCCACTTATGGTTTTTTTGGTTCTGGGGGTTTTGGACTTTTCTTACTCTTTTCTTATTTTTCAATTTATCCTCCTGTTGTACATATCTGTAGGTAAGGAACATGCCGGGATTTTGATTTATACTTTTTTATTTGTACTATTTTAGGGGTGTGTTTTTTGGCCATGCATTCTTTAATTGAAGCACTCGACGACTAAGTGAAGAATTATCTGGGATTTTTTTTTTTTATAGTCACCATTTCTTTGATATTGATAACTGGTCACCAATTCTTTAAATATTGGAATGCTAGTTCACTCATTCTTTTGATATTGGGATCGTCCCATTACTTTTGATATTGGATGTTAGTCACCATTACTTTGATATTGGCTGCTAGTCCTATTATTACTTTTTGAATATTATGGATACTTAGTCCCATTTTTTGATATTGGGTACTTTGTCGACATTAATGTTTTGATATTGAGAATACTATCACCAATTACATTTCAATATTGGGATGCTAGTCACCATTACTTTTGATATTGGGATACTAGTCACCATTACTTTTGATATTGGGATACTAGTCACCATTACTTTTGATATTGGGATGCTAGTCACCATTACTTTTGATATTGGGATGCTAGTCACCATTACTTTTGATATTGGGATCCTAGTCACCATTACTTTTGATATTGGGATACTAGTCACCATTACTTTTGATATTGGGATGCTAGTCACCATTACTTTTGATATTGGGATACTAGTCACCATTACTTTTGATATTGGGATATTAGTCACCATTACTTTTGATATTGGGATGCCAGTCACCACTATTACTTTTGATATTGGGATACTAGTCACCATTACTTTTGAGTATTATTTCTGACAAATTTTCTCTCTCACATTTATGTCCAAATGAAATTTCAACAACTAAATTATAATAAATTGATAATCTTATAAACCAGACCTCATCCTAGGATAAAAGTTAATCATAGATGTATATTTGGGCAATTAATCCTCTCAAAAACGCCAAAAGGGAGATTAGTGCACACAAACTCTAACATCAGAGAGAGAGAGAGAGAGAGAGAGAGAGAGAGAGAGAAGAGAGAGAGAGAGAGAAGAGAGAGAGAGAGAGTAGAGAGGAGAGAGAAAGAGAGATGAGTGAGTATGAAAAGAGAGGAGGGTGGTGAGAGAGGAGAGAAGAGAGAGAGAGGAGAGAGAAGAGAGAGAGAGAGAGAGAGAGAGAGAGAGAGAGAGAGAAGAGAGAGAGAGAGAGAGACTTGTTAAAAGGTGGAATAAAAATTATTTTCGCAAGAGAGGATTACATCAATTGAATTTTTACTTATATTTTATTTTTGTTCACAGATGAACTTTTTTGAAAAACATACATAGAACCGACGCAGATATACAATGTACACATACAAATAAATATACATAGATGTATACACAACAAATAAGCATACATAGAAACATAAATTTAATTATCATACATCTAATTAACTCCAATATTTTTATTGCAACTCATTACAAAAACATAAAAAGAAAAAATAACAAAAAACACGAATTAAAATCTGTGTTTAATGAGCGTCTGTTGAGGGTTCAAACTCATAATTATTCAGTAGTTATCTACTCGCGTATAGGGATGCAAGATATATAACAAAAATATCGATATATCGATACTTTCTAGTATCCCTACCAGCGACCCAAAAAACTAATATCGTAGAATTTGATAAAGTTTTCTGTGCAAAAGTTATTAGGAACTAATTTGATTTGCAACAATGGCAATAGTGGAAACATATTGCAAAATATATATATATATATATATTATATATATATAAATCATATATTATATATCTTATATATATATATTATATATCATATATATATATATATATAATAATATATAATATATTATTATATATATAATATATATTATATTATATAATATATATATATATATATATATATTATATATATATATATATTATATATATAATATTATATAAAAATATAGATATATATTGTATTTATATATATGATATATATATATAATATATAATATATATTATATATATATATATAATAATATAAAAAGCAGATTCATAATTCTGAACATCTTGGATGAATATAAATAAAGTATTGACAACAAATTTTTGTTAAATATGTTTGTTTGCAGATGGACAGAAAGTTTTTAGGTAACAAAGGATGTTCAGGCCTAAAAAAAAACATAACAAAAACACATCAATAAATTATTCACAATTAATGTAATGAAGTCGACGTTTCGGGTAAACGGATTATTCCCATTATCAGTGAGACTTACAAGTAGTATACTAGAAGCATTAACAGCAGGAAGCTTGATACAGGACGGTCTTGGGAGTCTATAAAAGGTGTTATTACTAGCAGCCAAACTTTGATTATTAAACACTGAATAACTAGAACATTGTAGCACAAAGGCCGGCTGCCATTTTTTATGTATTTTTAAACCAGAACCACATTTATTATATTAAAACTCATTTTCCGACTTGAAATAATTGTATTTAATAAAACAAATTCAAGATGTTCTGAATTTTGGTTCTACTTTTCATTATAAAGACCAGATTTCCTAAAAATAACAACGTTTATATATATATATATATATATATATATATATATATATATATATATATATATATATATATTATATATATATATATATATTTTTTAATATAAAAAAAAGATTATATAAAAAATATATATCTATATATATAATATATATATATATTATATATATATATATATATATTATATATATATATACTATATATATATCTCTCTATTATATATATCATATATTATATTATTGTATATATTTTTGTAATTATATAGTATATAATATATACTATATATAATATATATATATATATATTAATATATATATGATCTATAATATATCATATATAATTTATTATATTATACTATCAAAATCAGGTATTTTTATATTGTATTGATCCAATTAATTTAATCGCCCAGGCTCATACTGATATAAAAGTGGTGATGTAAAGAACGCCTCTTCTGTTTATTCTTTATTAACATCACTGTATTCGGATCATCTACAAAGAGGATAATTTCCTTTTACAATAGGTTCTATGATTTATCTTCACAAAGAAAATTTAATGATTTGTATTGTATTTCTTCATTAAGAAAATTATTTCGAAAGATCATTATAATGGGGCTTTTATTATACAATATTTACTATATTATGATCAGTTGCATGCGAATGTACATATGAAGGTATAACTGACGAAATCAAATTCCTCCCAATTTGGTTTAATAAACCCACTCTAAATATGAAAATCATAATATGTTTTATATTATATATAACATATAATTCTCGAAGGCAGGGACTTTCCCTGCCTTCTCAGACAACAGGTGGTGTACAGACTGTTCACTCCTTTTCCCGGCTTGTGCCAAGAAAACCCAACCTGCTTAAGAAACTACATTCTGATTGGTTATTTTAATT
>JABUQX010091942.1:22500-25000 GCA_015478945.1 Trachelipus rathkii | reverse complement strand
TGTTGGAAAACTTGTAGGGCATCGAAAAACGTATATAATATGATATACGAATATTACGACATGACAATATTAAGACAATGTGATCTGTGGAGAGGTCACACTTATAAACTGGTAAACTAACCCTGCGCGATAGGTTCTAGCTTGACTCATTGAGGAGGTACAATTTCGTTTACCCTCGCACTACCTCCATTTATCGCGTCTCATACGTCAGTTTGCCGGTATCGCAATATTTAACTTATACAGTTGACTGGTGTGAGCTGAATCTCCGTAGCAAAATGTTAACAAGCATAAATGTATAGAGTAATGTGTGCTCCTATTTTTCATCAATGTACCAGTATACGAAGTGGTGCCGTTCCATTCTGAGACACTCTGCATATATATATATATATATATATAATAACAACATATGTATATATATATAACAATATATATATATATAGTAACTACACTATATAATATATATATAGCATATATATATGTAAACAGCAACAACATAGCAGCAGCAGCAACAGCAGCCTTGTAACAACATGTACCATAACCTTGTATGTACCAGCAGCCCATGCTCGCTGTATGTATATCATGCTCGCTATGCTGTATAACAGCAACAACAACTTAACATATATAACATATATATATATATATATATATATATATATATATATATATATATATATATATATATATATATAAATTATATATATATATATATATATATATATATATATATATATATAGTCTATCACTTAACTGCTAACGAAAAATTTTCAACAACTTCCTAAACTTCGAAGACATTTCAAAATTTCGAAACTATAAAAAATTCCAAAATTATCAAATAATTTTAAAAATTCAAAACTTTTACAACTTTCAAACAAACCTTCAAAACTTTTCAAAAAAAAAAAACCTTCAAAATTTTCAGAACTTTCAAAAACCTTTCAAACTTTCAAAATCGTTTTGAAACTTTCAAAAGCCTATAAATACTTTAAACTTTTTTTCAAAAACTTCTAAAACTTTCAAAACTTTCAATAATTGCTCCTAATTTCTCTGGAAATGAAAGTACTTGTACTTTCTTTTTTCTAATTCTTAACCTAACTTTCATTAATTTAAATGTAGAGTTAGATGAAGAATGAAAATGTGGTTGTTCTTCTTCCACAACATACATCCTTATAAGACATATTTTTGTATAACATTCATTCTTCCACGACATACATTCTAGCACAACATACATTCTTGTAGAATATACATTCTCGAACAACATACATCCTAGCACAAAATAAATTCTCGTATAATGTACATTCTGTTACAACATACATTCTAGCACAACATACATTCTTCTATAATGTACAATCTAGCATAATATAAATTCTTGTAGAACATACATTCTGGAATAACATACATCCTAGCACAGAATACATTCTCGTACAATATACATTCTATTACAACATGCATTTTAGCACAACATACATTCTTATACGATGTACATTCTTCTACAACATACAATCTAGCATAACATAAATTCTTGTAGAACATACATTCTGCTACAGCATAAACATACATTCTTTTACAACATTTCTTGTACAACATATATTCTTGTATAACATACAATGCTGTACAATATACACCTTTATACAACATACATCCTTACGCAACAAACATCCACACAAACACAGACTTCATCTATGCAAAAGGAAGAAAATACTAATTCATGTTATCACAATTCCTTTCAAGCAAAAGCTTTTCTGAAAAATATTTAATATTCCTTACATTTATGAATACGCACACAAACATACACACACACCTACACACACACACACACACACACACACACACACACACACACACACACACACGCACACACGCACGCACACCGCACGCACGCACACAAAAACGTACACACACTTACATATTAAAAATATGTATCTTCTCACTACAGTTATATAATAACGAATATTTTGTAGTTTACCTTTACGAGTAATGTAATTTTATTATTGCGTAGCGTATGCAGTAACTAATCCGACTCGACTAAAGGAAGGCACTGGTTCGATTTCTAGAGGAGCTTCACTCCTAGCTTAAGGCGAGAGGAAAAAATCATTGCTTTTTTTTATATTCGTAAGTTTAAGTTTACCTACGTACTGAGGTTTCTACATACTGAGGTTCCTACGTACTGGGGTATTTTCTCTTTAATCATTTACAATGTATATTTATACACTCGGGATGATTTACACAATGAATGAGAAGCAAAATAGGCTAAATAAAGTTCGAATATTAAAAAGTTTTCATCAAAATATTAAAATAAAAAAAACATTTACTGGTTTTATTTAGAAAACAGTAGCATGAAAGTAAGAAAAAATAACAATACCTCTCTCTCTCTCTCTCTCTCTCTCTCTCTCTCTCTCTCTCTCTCTCTCTCTCTCTCTCTCTCTCTCTCTCTCTCTACACTGTAGCAAACTTTACTAATTGAAAGTCGTGAAGGACAAGTCACCATTACTTTAATTTTGTGTAC
>JABUQX010091942.1:10000-17500 GCA_015478945.1 Trachelipus rathkii | reverse complement strand
TATAAACAAATTATGTCAACTAAGTTAACATACACCAAGAAACCAAGTCACCAAAACTATAAAGAATTGTCAAAAATACCAACCAATCGAAGATGAAATAGACTGGGGTTTATCGAAATGTCACGACAGTCAATGAACAAAACATTATTTTGAATTTGAATATCGGGTTTGTAGTCGAGTCACAAATTTTCTGAATAGAAATAAGAAGTCATGTTATAGATGACATACGTTACACATAGTAAGAGTGGCTGCTCAGTATAATGGAGTACATATAAGAAACAATATATAATATTATTGACAAACTGTATAATTTAAGACTCATAGATATAACTTTATTAATAAACATTCTCAAGTCAATAACAATGTATTTATAATCTTCCATTTTCCAGCCAGGTCCTTTATATAAATAAACTTATATTTATATAAAGAGATGAAAGGTGAAATATATTTGCATTTGGGGGGAGGGGGAAGACATGGGAGGATATTATTGGAGCAAATATCAAATCGGAAGTTAATATTAGTTCTCTGTGAACCATATTTTTTATAATATTATTAATAATAGTATTATAAGAAACTTTGCACAGATTTTTTTTAAACAATTATTTTATAGAAAATTTGATTTAATAGAGTTAATTATATATATATATATATATATATATATATATATATATATATATATATATATATATATATATATATATATATTTATAAAAAATATTACTATAATGTAACAAAAATATAAATATATATATGTATATAATAACAATATATATAATGTACTTGTATAACATTATACAGATATATAATATATATATAGGATAATTACATATATATATATAATATATATATATATATATATATATATATATATATATATATATATATATATATATATATATATATATATATATATATATATATATATGTATAATTCTAAAATACACTTTCAGTAAATTAAACACAAATATAAATATAGATTTGAAATGCTAAATATAAAACTAAACTATATTTCATATACTGCAAGATTCAATACATCCACACCCACTAAAACACATTCACATATGTCTTCCATAAGTATCGCATTACTGGTTATCTTCTTTCCTTTCTCTCTGACCCTTGACCCTTGACCCTTGACCCTTGACCCTTGACCCTTGACCCTTGGTCATCTGCTCCTCGGCAATTTGGTCAAATTTTAGCTGTTCCGCAAAACATAGAAAACAAATATATCGAAAGCTCTCGACTTCTCTCCTTTCGGTATCTCTCCAGTCTCCATCCCTCTGTGGCCTCCCTGAAATCCTTTCCAGTCCTTCTACAGTAGCAGCTGAAGAAGATCACCATTTAAGTCTGTCAATAGTAGTGTCCTAAGAAAGCTCTTCTACCCCAACACATTCTTTTTTATTGTTAGTGATCTTCTCTCAGCCACTTCATCATCTATCCATTACTATTCCATCTACTCCAGCTTTCATTTCTCTTTTCAATTTGAAATTTGTCTCTGCCAATGCCAACGTCAAATAACTGATGTCATGATGGTGGCACAGAACACTTTGACTCAATCTTACATGCACCACTCTGATAAAGCTTGTAAGAATGTACGTAGACCTCTGGCCTTTCAAAACCAGAGGATATATATATATATATATATATATATATATATATGGCACATGTATATCTTTTAGCAGCAACAATAACCCATATATGTATGTATATATACTTCTTGCTCTTCATGCACCTTAGCCAGCAACAGCATATATAAACATAATATATGTAACATATAGCAACATATATATATATATATATCTTGCTATATATATAGCCTTATAATATATATATATATATATATATATGCTCTTTCAACTCTAATATACTATATATATATATGCTATATCTTTGCTGTAATATATGTATATATATACCGCCGTACTATACTTAGTATATGATGCTTTGTCAATATAAATTAAAGATAAAAATGAACTTGTTTTCGACTTTAAGTTGATGTCGTGGTTTTTAACAAGCAAACTTTTTATTCTTCTCATTATTTTTCATTTGGTTTTAATTGTCTGGTTTTTATTTGTTTTTTTTTTTTATTTATTTTTTTTTTTTTTTTTGTTCTTCTGGATAATAAGACTCTTTTTATATTTAAAAAAAAATGCATTAATTGAATACAATTACCGGACCTTTTTTTCAACAACCATTTTGTTTCCATTCTTCAATTGTGTGTATATATATATATATATATTTATATATATATATATATATATATATATATATATAATAAAGTAACCAACCAGCAACCCATATAACAATATATCTCTTTCTTAACATATATATATAATATATATATGCTGCTCTATACATATACCCTGCTGCTGCTGCTTAGCATAACTTATATATATATATATGCTGCTCTGTATAATATATTTATATATATAAATATATACTTTCTATATATATATATATATATATATATATATATATATATATATATATATATATATATATATTTTATAATAAAATGGGAGTAACAGTTCTCTCTCTCTCTCTCTCTCTCTCTCTCTCTCTCTCTCTCTCTCTCTCTCTCTCTTTTTTTCTTTACTGTGTATATATATATATATATATATATATATAAATATATATCTTATATATATATGTATATATATATATATATATATATATGCTATATATATACTGCCTTATATATACTTATATATATTATACTATATACTACTATTGATGAAGCCCTTCATCAGGAAAAAGTATTATGTCCTTCAAAAGATATTCTTTGTATATTTACACTTCAGCACAAAAGGAACAAGTTCTGTATAAAATTATAAGAAAACAAAACATAATACATATTTATGAAATATAATTATAAGAAATAATATATTTTTAATAATTTATTTCTATATTATTGCTTCAGATTTTGTAGTTTTAGCTCATTTTTATTTATTGCTATGAAAAACTTTATTTTTAGGATATTTCATTTCTGAAATGTTATTTTTTATATTCAGGCAACATTTATACCAATTACAATATAATTACAACTTGAACTGACCTTCACTACTGATAAATAGGGGTATAGGGGGATCGGGAGGGATGGGATTTGGTATCTCTTATTCTATAAGGCTGCTGAAACTTTATTACTTGTACAACTTGCTTGAAGAATCTATTACTCTCGGCAATTTGCTTGGATTCCACTTCTGCATTTCTTTAATTTTCTTCTTTGTGGATCTTTTAGCTCTTGTAGAGTCAATAGCTATTGTTGGTTTTCTTCATTAGCTTCTGTTTTGTATTTGCTTGAAATGTCTTTAATTTTTATTAGATTGAAGTATCTTACTTAATATTTGACTTTCTTATTCACATTTTCTGTATTCTGTCTTTGCTAGTCCTATATGCTCAGCCAAAACCAAAATTGATTGCCTCTGCAGTTTTATTTTTTGCAATCTGTGTTTATTACCCCACCCAAGAAAATGATTGCCGAAGCAGTTTTATCTTTATGCAATCAACTTTTGTTCTTCTTTCTTTCCAATATTTTGGGTCAGTTGGAAGCAAATGTAATATTTCACAGTTGGTAAACAACGCTATTTTTCCTTTTATGTTGCAAAAATATAACAACATAAATATATATATATATATATATAATATATACATACACTCATCTTTATATATATATATATATATATATATATATATATATATATATATATATATATATATATGTATATGCTATGACTATATATTCTTATCTCTGCGATATATATATATATATATATATATAAATGTCTATCTATATTCACCACCAACTCTGACAGAGAGAGAGAGAAGAGAGAGAGAGAGAGAGAGAGAGAGAGAGAAGAGAGAGAGAGAGAGAGAGAGAGAGAGAGAGAGAGAGAGAGAGAGAGAGAGAGAGAGAGAGAGAGAGAGAGAGAGAGAGAGGTAAAGTAAAACATATTTATAATTATTTCATTAACCCTTTGATTCCTGAATTAAAAAGAATACCTTAATACGTTTCTTTATATAAAGAAAAGAAGAAGGAAGGAATTATTTGGGGAGAGTCGAGAGAGGTGGCTTGAACAAGATCTTAAACTTTTCAAAAGAATAAATATTAGTAATTTCACTTTTTGTATATAATAAGACAATTTATAATGTTAGTAGAATACTCTCTCTCTCTCTCTCTCTCTCTATCTACTCTCTCTCTCCCTACACTCTCTCTCTCTCTCTCTCTTTTACTCACATATATATATATATATATATATATATATATATATATATATATATATATAAACAACAATATCTATATATATACATATATATATATATATTTTTATGTTGACGTCTGTCGGATTAAGAACGAATTTGGATGGACAGAAGAAAGTAGAAAGAATTGACAAGGAAATCAAATGAAAATAAAATTTAAAACCTTTTCAAATTGATTTATATACATTACAGAGTATATATATATATATATATAAATATCTTTATATATATAATATATATATATATATATATATATATATATAACTATGTCTAAATTTCCTCTTCTCCTCTCTTATATATTCCCTCAGTCACATATAATCCAAGCCTGCTTCTCTTGCAATAAATGTACGTACATTAAATTAAAAATAATTTTAACATGTATACTTTGGTGGGATGAAAATAATATAGGCCTAATATTAAATATTATAGATTTTATAATGGTAAATTTTATATGCCTTTAGCAAGAACTTCATAAAAAAATCCGCTTCTAAAAGAAAAAGCCCTTATTCTATTAGTAAATATGGCCAAAAATGCAATGCAAATGAGAATGACAATTGCTTATCGATTGGGAAAACAATTTTATTCAATAATAGGCCTTATCGCACGACTAAATACGGGCTAATTTACTTACTTTTTTTTATCATTATGCCTTTAAACCAGAGTTATTTTTCTGCTTTTAGCAAGGGAGAAAAATTAATGTATTTAGATCTTAAATCATAAGTGAATAAGGTTTAAATTTAGTGGCTCATAACGCCTTTATTCATCATTACGCATTTCAGTTTTATATATATATATATATGTAACATATATATATATATACTGCAGCAATAAATATACAGATATATGCCTTAGTAATATATACTGCTATATAATAACTTAATATGCTGCTGCTCTAATATGCTGCTATATATATATATTATAAAATTATTTAAAGTCAGTGGAATTATTCATCACGACTCGTTGACAGAGTAAAAGAAACTATAGAATATATTCTTAATCTTTTTAATTTTATTCTTGATAATCCAAAACAATTTGATGGAAATACAGAAAATAACGCAAGAGGCTTGCTTGCAGCTATGAAGTTTTCAGTTTAATTTTTTGTTAGAGACATTTTCTCTAATATTTCGATTTACTGAATACCTTTTTAATCTTTTACAAACGAAATCTATGGATATTTTACATGCCTCGATTATTATCGAAGACACTATAAAGAAGATTGAACAACTTAGAAACATGAAATTTGAGGAGACTTTTAATAAAATAAAAGAGAAATGATGGTTCACTTTTATTAAGGAAAAAAACGAGTTTATCACCTAAAACGTTTAATACACAGTTATATAATCAAACATTTGATAACATTATTGTTCAAATGAAAGAACGTTTTATGTCTTTTAATAATTTGGAATTTGTACAACTTTTGAATGGCAAAAAATTTAAATCATACAATATTAGTTTTCCTCTAAAGGCTTTTCAATCCTTAAAAATAAATTACCGTTCTTACTTTGAATTTCCACGTTTGCGATCTGAATTGTGTATTGCATACTCAAACAAAATTTTTGCTAAAGATAATGTTGAAGAAATCCTTAAGTATTTATTAGAGAATAAGATTTCAGAACGCCTTAAGGAACTCTATAGACTGATAATTTTAACTCTAACTATACCAATATCCAGTGCGAGTGTTGAACGCTCATTTTGAGCTCTCAAGAGAACTAAAACATATTTGAGAAACTCTCAAATGAAAGTAAGATTGTCCAATTTTTCCCTAATATCGATAGAAAAAAATTATCTTAAGAAACATGGAAAATAAAGACAATTTTTATAATTTAATAATAGAAGAATTTTGCAAAATGACCAGGAGAATAGATTTCATGTTCAAGTAAACCTTCCGTAATATTTAAAGTAAGTTTAATATATTTATATACGGTTATATATATATATATATATATATATATATATATATATTTTTATATATATATATACTATATATATATATATATATATATATATATATATATATATATATATATATATATATAGGCTTATTTCAATCTTTCGTCTGAGTTTCGATATTCGATATTTTTGAATTCCAGCATTGCATGCGTCCAAACATTACTAGAATCGCCACTGATATATATATATATATATGCATATATATATATATATATATATATATATATATATATATATAATAACTATGTATACTTGATAAATGCATCCTAATAAATATGTTACGCTATGTAATAATAATATGTATATAATAATATAACAATAATAACAACCTTAGCATATATGCTCGCTAATAGCCTTTCTTTATGTATACATATATATATATATATAATAGTAATATAATAATAATATATGAAATGTAATATTTCAATATATGTAATAACATAATAACCAACTAATATATATATATATGTAATAATATATATGAAATAATAACCAATAACACTATATATATATATATATATATATATGTATATGTAGTAGCAACAAAATAAACATATGTTTATATATATATGTATGTAATAATATATAAATAATGATACTATTATATCAACTATATATATATGTAACCATGTATATATCATTATACTATATATATCGAGTGGCGAGGGCATGGCATTTTCGGCAGTCATCCTCTTCAGTTCCCCGGTTCCCTATTTCGTCATTATATATACGGTATATATATATATATATATAACTATATATATATATATATATATATATATATATATTAACTTAAATTTTTATATTTTTGTTTATAGATAACTATAAATGTGACCCAAAGATCTATTTTATGCAAAATAAATAATAACCAATATATATATATATATATATATATATATATATATATAATATATAACCTTGTAGCCTTATATAACATATATATATACTAGCTACCAACATATAGCCTTAATATAACCAATAACAACAATATATGTAATATATATGCCAATAATAATAATATATACTTCTTCAAATATATCTTTATATAATATATAAATATATATATATATATATATATATATATATATGTATATATATAGTATTTATATATATATATCTTTATCTTTCTTTCTTTCTCTTATCTCAGATTCTCTGGGTAACAATAACCATATATATATATACAATTATAATAATATTACCATTCAAATTTAACAACCTATTGCTGAAGAATGCTCTTATATCAAGATACATGCTTTCTTCTTATTTTCTTGTTATGCCCCCTGATCTCCCGTCCGT
>JABUQX010091941.1:0-41795 GCA_015478945.1 Trachelipus rathkii | reverse complement strand
ATCAGTCGATCAGTTGACCAGATGTGGGACGTTGTTATCGTGAAACCTTTCACGCGTTTTCGTGCACTCCCTTCAATATATATATATATATATATATAAATATATATATATATATATATATATATATATATATATATATATATATATATATATATATATATATATATATATATATATATATATATATATGTATATATAATATATGTATGTATATCTGAGAGGTGGGCTGATCCGTTGCCTCCGTTACTAACAGGTTAGTTTCAGTAACGGGTAACGGACTCGTCTCTTTCATGTAACGCTCCGAGATAAGTTCCGTTAGTTTTTTCTCCGTTACTTTTGAGTCCGTTGCTCGACTTTCTTTGAATGTTGATAGCCAATTGACCACCCGATCAAGCTAAAAAATCCTTTTTATAATATATATATATGTGTGTGTGGAATATATATAAAAAAGGAATAAGAAGGAGTACATAGAATAATGAATAGGGATGGTGCTTTGTAACCGATGAGATGAATGTGACTAGAGTGTGGTGGGAATACTTCAAAATCTGTATGGCATTGGCAGTAATGAAAGAGGTGATAGTGAATATGCGTGGGTTTGAGGTGTGCAAGGTATTTTTGGGCATGAGGTCATTTAGAGGTAAAGGGAGGAGGTAATGTGTGAGCGAAAGTTGAAGAATATGGTAATCTGGTATAGATGAGGTACCTGTGAAATGATCTAAGAACAGGCGAGATGGTGATTGATTGGATTTGGGATTGTGTAACAAAGTATTTATAAGAGTATAGTTCTGAGGAATTGGAGGAGAGCAGTAATAGTACCCTTATATAAGGAGTAAAATGAGATAACTGTAGATATTATAAAGAAATTAGTTTATTAAGTGTAGTAGGAAGATATATACTTATATTTTGGTCGAAAAGAATGCGTCGAGTGACTGGAGGGACTGATTGTGAAGAACAAGGTGGCTTTAGAAATTGGTAGAGGATGTGTGAATCAAATCTTTACATTGAAACAAATGATTGAGAGAAAATGAGGGAGGAGAAGAATAAATCGTATTTTTTTTGTATTGGCAAACAGGCGTATGATAGGAAATGATTAATACGGAAGCTCTATGGCAGAGTGTTATTGATATATTGTGTTGGTTGTAAGCTTCTGAATGGATTCAAAAGTATGAATGACGATAGTAAAGCGTGTGTGTAAGAATATATGGAGTTTGAGAGTGATTGTTTTAATATTAATAGCGGAGTGAGGCAAAGGATGTGCTATGTCTTCTTGGTTATTCAATTTGTACATGGATGGGGTTGTGAAAGAATTAGAGGTGGGATGGCGGGGATGGTGTTAGAATCAGGGCTGTGGAGTCGTTTCAAAATTTCCATTCCGAGCTCCACACTCTTCAAAATTACTGACTCCGGCTGGTACCGACTCCGACTCCGACTTCCAGCTCCGACTCCACTCTCTTCAAAATTACCGACTCCCCGACTCCGCGACTACGACTCCGACTCCTGATCTCGGTTTAGAATGATGGAGAATGGAAGTGGAGGGAGTGGCCCCACCTAATATATGCGGATGATTTGGTTTTGTGTGAATCTAGAGAGTTTGAGAAAGTTGGTAGAGATTTGGCAGGTGTGTAAGAGGAGGGGTTTGAAAGTATGGAATAAGAGTAATCTTATATGGTTGTGAGTGATAACAGTCCTCGAGTGTGAAATTATGTTAGATGCTGAGCAGCTGGAACATAAAAGTGTCTGGGTTTAAATATTTGGTTATATGTTAGATGAAAGGGAACGGATGATGCAAGGTGTAGTAGGAAAGTTTGTTAATTTTGGGAAGGTGGCTAGTGCAATTAAATCCTTTTTGGATGCAAGGGACTAAGTCTTGAGTGCGCTGGTCTTACATGAGGGTATATTTTTTAATAATAATAATAATGTTGAAAATTTAATATACACAAACCAATAAATTGCCTAAGATACAATAATTAATGTCATATTGAAAAACTAAAAGTAACGGGTAACAGGTAACGGCTCTTCGTTACTTTTCCTTTCAAAGAAACGGAATAACGATAACGCAACTACTTTTTCCGAGTAACGGAGTAACGATAACGGAACTACTTTTTTTGAGTAACGATGCCCACCTCTGTATATATATATATATATATATATATATATATATATTTCTAAGTACGATTATAATGTGGGATATAATCATCACTCACCTTCTTTCCCCAGACTGGGGGGTGAGGTGCGTAGCATAGACAGAAAAGTAGTAGAAGGATATAACGCAAGTCGAAAAGCCCAGCCTTACCGCCTTATATATATATATAAGAGGGAACTAGTCGCAGTCATAAATTTCACCCTAGAGGCTTCACGGTACCGCGACGGACCCTCACTATGGCATCTCGTCAATGTGGGATTCATCCCTTGGCCCAGAGTGGGCCACAACCATACCCTCCACAAAACCCATATTCACTCTATTATGCTCGTTACTAAATTACTACGTTGCTGCTTTGCTACTTCTTCTATTTCATGCTCGACATGCGGAGAGAAAATAGATGCAACATCGTTTATTTCAGCGAGAACTCAAATGGGTCAACTTTAATGTTCTCGCTATAAATGTATGATGGCGTGCCTATTTTCCTTCCATATTATATCTGACATGAACATATTAAATACACTCTGTATATGTTTACTCGCTCTCACTCTATATATATATTTAAATACAAATATAAAATCTGTCTGACCTATATAGATAATTCTATAGATACCAATTGGCTTCAATATATATATATATATATATATATATATATATATATATATATATATATATATATATATATATATATATATATATATATATATATATATATATATATATATTGTTAAAAACTATATCTTAATGCCACAGTCAATAAATTTTCTATTGTTAGATTGGTGATCCAAAACTTCCGAGGATAAAAAGCACAAGTTTTGAAATATATGTGCAATATAATACCAAAATATGTCCAGTACTTTGTTTACACAAGTTTTACGAATCTTAAAATAAGTAAATCTTAAAGTTATATTTACAAAATACTATAATACAAAAATATAATACATATAATGACTGCCAGTGCGAGTGTTCTTTTTCACCAAGTCACTCGGGACTCAGCGGCCTCAATTGCAATGATCGTTCTGTCGAACGCTTCAACTGTAACTCTCTTTCTCTACTTTCCGTTAATGATTTATCTGTCCCTTAGTCTGCCATCCAACTTTATGTATACGACTCCACCCTTCATTGCTGCTTTCAATTTGGGATACGTCCTATACTCAACAGCAAATATTTTGTGCTACAAGGGTGAACATGTAGACACTAACCCTGATCTTTCACATATCAACAATTGGAGCAATGAAAATATCTTTAAAAAAAACAGTTCCCTTATCTATCTATCAGGCAAAAAACTTCCATACAACTTATAAAATCTTTTTCAAAAACATATTTCAAACCCCTTTCTGTTCTTAATATTCTTGGTGTTTCCCTTTTTTTAATTCGTGTTCTTTCTTTGAATTTTACCCCATTATCTCTTAATAAGCAAGTTTCTAAAATCTAAAAAGGTAAATGTTATGTGGCACCTTCAATCGTTCGGGAGGTCGGATCAAAAAAAATTTTCACAGGTAGCCTCTATGATACATAAATAGAGGTTTTAGGGGTGAAATGAATTTTTTTTCTATGTTCACGGGGTCAAATGAGGTTAGGTTAGGTTAGGCTAGGTTAGGTTAGGTTAGGTTAGGTCACCCCTAGGAAATAAAATTTCATTTCACCCCTAGAACATCTATACTAATGTTTACCAACTTTAAAACACTACTTATGGACACATCTGATAAAAAATACAATAATATTTGAAAAACAAATACATATATTATTTTTATTTTATTTTCGCAACGTATATAAAAAGATTTAGTTGCACATATAATATCATTTTCTTAAAAGATTAAAAAGAGAAAATTGGGGGAATGTAATGCGGATGTCTGAGAAATTTGGGGAACTTCAATAGTTTCAAGGATAAAAGATCTTGACTCCTCCCATTCACCCAAATTTATGACCGTATCCCCACGCAGTCAGAAAGTAATTTGGTAGATGATACAAAAAAAAATAATAATTACTTTTAAAAGTTTTTATCCTCACCTCTAAAAATGTTTATTTTTATTCTTACTTTCGTTTGATATACACTACATTTACTAACTTACCCTATTAGTGTGTAGCAGTTAAGTAACTTTAACATATATATATATATATATATATATATATATATATATATATATATATATATATATATATATATATATATATATATATATATATATATATATATATATATATATATATATATATATATATATATATATATATATTATATTTTTTATTTTAATTATTATTATTATTATTATTATTATTATTATTATTATTATTATTATTATTATTATTATTATTATTATTATTATTATTATTATTATTATTGTTCAAACAAAATAATCTATATCTAATAATGGGAGCAACTGGTTATTTATTTTAATAAGTGGTTTCCTTTCACTCTCTCAAGATTTGCTTTATTGAAAACAAGGGAGAACAAAAAGAGATTTAACAGCATCTAAATCAAATTTTGTTCTTTTTCTCACCTTTTTTTTTTTTTTTTTTTTCCAAGTAGGAAACTGAGTAGGTCTTCTTCTTCTGTTTGGTATGCTGGTAAATCAGATCCTCTTTAAAGCTGACATCTTAATTTATTGTTAATTGTTAATAATATATAATAAATTGATAGGACATGGGGTAGAAGTCATAGGCCAATTTTATAAGTTGTAGTTTTTCTCATAAAAAAAAATAAAAAATATTAAAATTTGTTATTGTTTTTGTTACCAGTGGCCACTGTTTGTTGGTGATCTTTAAATAAGAGTTTCTTATTTTAAATGCCCAATTTTTTTTTTAGGCAGAGCAAAAAATATAGTCTTTTTTCCATAGATGTTGTCAAGGGCCTGAGCTATCTTGCTAAAAAAAATATTAGTCGTGGCTTGCATCGTTTCTGAAACATCAGCATAACAAGTTTTTTGGAGAAGTTCCTTACAAGTAAAAGAAAGAAAAGTGGAATGGGATAAAGAAATAGTTTTTTGAGTTGTTCAATTAGAAATATTTTATTATTGTTATTATTATTATTATTTATGAATTTTAATTATTATTAATGTTTCTTTATATTAAATTGAAAAATAATAAATTAAACTTCATTTTATTAATACTAATTTAATATATTAAAACCAAAGTAATATTTCCAATCATCAATTTCCAATGGCCAAATTAATAAAAATAAAATAAAATAAAATAAAAAATATATAAAATAAAACATATATAAAATATATTATATAAGGTATATCATACATTATATAATATATATAATTTTTAACATACCCAGACGATTCATACAGTTTCGTCGAAAGATGAAAGATCGCTTACTGCGATCATGAAGAGGTTTGAGGCATGCAGAAGAATTCCTAGGGAGAAATAAGTGGCAGCGAGACTCCACCCCAGCTACCATAGTCTTCTTAGTCACCTCATATAACACCTAGAACATTCAGTATGGGAATTTTTGCACCCCATATAGGGATGCCTCACCATTCATATTTTTAAGGTTTAAACTACTGGCTGTTGCAAACTGAGAAAACCATTAAAAAATTAACTACTCTGCTACTGAAGAAGTATTTTTTCAAATAATCAAATCCAGACTAATTTTTCTTTATTTTCTTTTCATGATCTTTAGTTCTCCTATCATGGTCTAGTAGAGAGAACTTGTTCTACACAGCTGGATCAAGAGATCGATAAATTGTACATATAAACCTGAGCATATTCCCTTTAAGAACTCTTCTTTACTTAGAAAATATGCCCAGATCATTTAATTTCATTTTATAATTATTATCAAAGCCACATACCATTCTTGTAGCTCTACTTTGTACTGCTTCAAGTATATCAATGTGCCTCTTTGGGAACGGTTATGAGCTGAACTATTAGGACTAAAAATTATATATAGTTTAACAATTGTGTATCTATATAGTCTTACCTTGCATTTGTGTTTTTCCAAAGATTTTGCTCTTTGATAGTTCTTGTAGACCTATAATACTCAGCCTGAGGCTTTAGTAATTAGCACTTACATTAAACTTAGTAGGTAAATTGATTGGTGGAAGGTAAAGAGAATAGAGATAGATTGATAGTTGAAACATTTGAAAAAGAAAATAGAGAATTTACCTCCCTTTCCTTACATTTTTTATTATTAATTTGATTGAACACGAGCATTCGCTAAGAACATTTTTTTGATAATGACGAACCCTTTTCTGATTTTTTAGTGAATTCTGAATAATTATATCCAATATTGCAAAGTACAAAATCCACTAAAATAATTTAAGCTGAAGCATATATGAATTTTTATATCCTGCATCTAAATACGGTACTAAAATAAAATAAAATAGAAAAGACATAAGCGGAAGTATATGATAGTTTTCATATCCTCCCACTGAAGAGTTGCAATGAAATTCATGCAATTAAAGAATAATTTTACAAAATAAGATAAATTCCTGTGAAGAATTCTTGACACTTGACAAAGTCTCGTCCACACGTCCGTAACTATGTGCTGTATATGTCTCCACTGAATCAGTACAATTGTACGTGTGCGTGTGAGATGATCAATTGCGTTGAGGTGAATTTCTATAGCACTGAGTTTGAAGTTGAACATCTACAAATAGCAGCATCACTATTACTTTGAATAACTGATTTGAATTGAGAATCAACTTGATCTTGCCTATGTTGTTTTGACCATCTGAATTAGAGAAATCACTGCTTGCTTCAGCATCCATTCTTAGGTTAAAGATGGGTGGTAATAGATAACTCCAATGGGTAGATATGACAAATAGAATGATGGCTTTGTCCATCTCCTCTTTTTAATAACACACTCCTTATCTTATTGTCATCACCAACAATGACTTCCAGAACTCTGCCCAAAAGCCAGAAAGGTATAGGCTTGTTAGATGTCTGAATCAGAACTATATCTCCAATCTCTTAATTCTGTTAGTCACTCACGACTGATAGAGATTTTACGTGTCTGCGCAAAATTTAATAGTAAGAATTTCATACATAATTTCCTGAAAGTCTCTAATACTCTTCCCTGAGCAGTTAGAGTTATGGCTAAGTCTTGTTGTGAGGGAGGAAGTTGTTTTCCATATGGGGTGGAAACTTCATTGATATGATGTTGAGATTTGCCATAAGGCTCAAAAAAAATTTGGAGCAATAATTTCCAAATCATTATCTAATGACCTAAAGGTTAAAGGTCTTGAATTGATAACAATGATAATATTTGAATATTCTCAGCAGTTGAATATATTAAGTTAGGTTACTTTACATATGCTTATAGAGACATCCTTAACTGTTCGTATCATTCTCTCCCAAACTGATTGATCCCATCCAATTGGAATAGATTGGAATCTTATAATGTATGATGTTATTGATACGCATATGTTCAGAGAACATACCTTAGACGATTCTAGAGTTATTCCACCTGTTTGAAATTCCTGGCAATATCTGAGTACAAACTGGAAGCGTATGCCCATATAATTGTGAAACGTCGGAAATGAAAGTAAAAAAGATCAGCGACATATCTAGAAGGACATCAACATGAATAGCTCTGATATTAAGGCCTGTGTAAATAATAGATGCATTTTTTGAAGTTCCTTATTATTAAGCTTACAAAGTACATGCCCTGTGAAGTCCACACCAGTATGATCAAAAGGACGCACAAAATTAACTCTATGAGAGGAAGATTAGTATTTTTATAGTAAAGGGAATGCTGTTAAATTTTTCCAAAATATATACATTCGACAAAAAAAAACATTCACAGCCTGCTGGCCTTGGTAATCCAGAAGCTATGAGATCTGATGAAGTTGAAGTGGTTTGAACACCCAAGTGTTGACAACTTGAATGAAAATCTCTTATGATTATTCTAGTGAGATGATGGTCCTTGCCCAAGAAGAATTGGATTTATCACATCGTCATTATATAAAAGTGTCTGGCAATTCTCCCTTTGGATCGGATGAGGCCTTTATCATCTATGAATATATTAAATTGATTAACTAGCAGTGGAATTTCATCCTTTTTAAGATTTTGGAGAAATGTATTTCCTTAGAAAAAAATGCTGCTGCATTATCTTCAACCAATAGAGGTGGGCTTTCTGATCACAATCTTCATCCAGCCCCTTACTTCCTTGCTAATGAATTTGAATATTTTTGAAGTTTACTTTTTAAAGTTTATGCACACTTGAGTAATCTTAAAGGTAACAAAGACTAAGTAACAACCACAGATGTGTGGCATTGTAAAGTCTTTGTGCCTTATGGCCTCAGACAAACATTAAGTTTACATAAACAAGCCATGAAATTGATCTAGAAGAAATCCAAGAAGAACCTTTAAGCCATAATGATAATTTTGAAATAAAAATAGAGGTTGTAACATTTCTGGTAATTAGATCTGCGGGTTTCAGCAGTTATTTGTAACGCATAAGGAAATGGATACTTGTACTTAGCCTCAACTTTGTTTTTTTGATTGATAAATTGCTTTCAGCCTATTGTTAACAAAATTTTTTTATTTTTTGCTCTCCAGACAGGAGCCATGAAAGGACAATTGAGCGTCTACAAAGACCTTTATTGAATTTGAACTGGAACATTAAGAATTTTGCATAAGTATTGTCATTTGATACACGTTGAAAAATAAAAAAAACAGCAGACAACACAAGAGGGCAAAGCCCTAGATTTGATGGGGCCACCTTGGCTTTTGAAAATATTAAACTAAAACCTTGACCTATACTATAAACTGCAAAACCATAACAAAATGTTGAAACATCACAAAATACGAATAAAGAGTTTGAGGAAGAAGGTGAGAAAGCACACCTTTCAATTTCAATATTGTGCAATTTACTTAAATCTGAACACATAGAGGACCAAGAAGCTAAACATGAAGGACCTTTTCATCCCAATTGAAGACCACCTAGATGCCTAATTTCCTAATTAATATCGACCCCTAGTTACGGCGTAAAAGATATTTAAAGGTCAAAAACCTTGGACACAGCTGATATCAACAATCTTTTGGTATTTGCATCATCATTAATCGAAAATTTTGCTAGTTTTAACTTATCAAGCACTCTTTGAGAAAGGTAGGACCTTTGTGAGCCACAGTCGTCCAGGCATAGGAACTGAAGCCAAAACTTTACCTCTACCAATCCTTATAGTAATTGATGGCAACAAATATAAATTGTTGGTACTTTGGCTAAAACTAAGACATACATTTGTGAGAGTGAGACTTTTCCTTTGCTTACAAAGAGAAGTAATATGAATTCTTTATTACAAACCTTGGCAACAGAAGAGTAAGTTGCCCTTCAAGTCAGGACACTGATCTGCAGCATGTTTAGTACTTGAACATTTACCGCATAGATTTATTTCATTACATCTTTTAATTCTTAAATCATACGTTTGATAAACATTGCAATTGGTCATCAAATGACCTTGAGATGAACAAAACTTACATGACTTTGAATAACCCTTGATTTTAGAAGGGGAGGAATCAATACTATAAGAAGCTTCATTTTCACTAGTTATACATTAGTATGAGTTCTGAAATTCTGCAAAGCAGAATTGGAATCAGGCCTATTATTAGATTTTAAGGGCTCATTTGTCCTTTGATTTTCATTATTTTTAAATTGATAATTAGGCTTATCCGAAGGACTGAATTTTTAAATTTTGAATAAGTATTATGGGGAGGAACTTGATTGAAATTTTAATCTTTATTATGATTTGACGTTATATTTGATTTAAATCAGGATAATTGGTGTTCAACTTGCGAATAATCTCCTTTACTACCACATTAGGTAAATTTGATAAAACTTTGTGGTTAAATACTACTAACCCTGTAGGTTCCTCAAGATATTTGAGATTATAACTCTCAAATTCGTATATTAATGTTCTGATATCTTTTAAGTAAACCATTGTCGCATTATACGTTGGGTCAAATACTGGTTTTAAAGAAATTGTTTTTTTTAATAATTTCATCAATGATAAATTTTTCGTCTAAAAATTCTTTATCTATAAGTTCAAGAGCCTTATTATAATTATTATCACTAATAGAAAGATTCTGAATCAGAGAGTATGCATATCCCTTTAATTTATTTTTTAAGCAGTGAAGTTTAATGGATTCATTTAAATTTTTCTGTAAATCTAAGGAACTCTTAAATTTTGAAATGAAGGTTTTATAAGCAAACTTATCAGTTTCATTGCCTTCAAAGAACCACAACAATCACTACTCTCCAGAAGATGAGAGCACCTCAGATCATGTATTATCCCATTAGAGAAGGTTGCATACTTGATCCCTTTTTAGAGTTTAATTCACTTAAGTTTTGATTAATATGACATTGCGTACTGAAATTCTGACTAGCACAATCCCATTATGAAACTCAGGAACGAGGGAGTCAACTTCATTATCATTATATAATTTTGTTTTATTTGTAGCCTTTTGTTAATATCTTTTAACAAAGACTCTACTTCCTCCACTAGATCCTTTACATAAACTGCATCTTTTTCTTTATTATTGTCTGTAGGCCTACTCTCTATCTGGCTAAGATTAAATATCTACTTGTGCCTGAGTGCCGAAGAAATGGCTTGAACTATAGGTTATCATTTTTTATAACTTTATCAAGAAGAGCTTGAATCTCGTCATTCATTTTCGCTTAAATTTGGCTAGAATGACCCAATGACAAATGAAACCTTAAAGAAAGATGAAAATGAAAGATGGCCAACCACCAGCCAAAATTATTTGATTTGAATTTTGAAAGGGTCTTGAAGACCAAAAAAAAAATTCAATTTTGAAGTTGAAAATAATCTAGGCCTACAAGGTCTAGGTTTGACTTTGAATTTTTTTTGTAGGAAAACACTGAAAGGGAATGGTTAGGCAATGATGCATTGCTTCTCTAACTCTCATACCAAAATTTTGAATAAAATACACTAGGATTAACTAAACTTAGGACGAAAACGCCAATAGGCTAGTCTTGATAGGCCCATGTGGCTTTTACCTTCTCTATACTTTTCAAATGTTTAAATAAATCTTAATTTTAAATTACTTTTGTACTAATAATACACAAAATATCATAACTGATATAAGCCTCGGAGTTAGCTAGTTTATAATTTGCAACATTGCTAGGTACGAGCTATCAAGAACTTGCAACAAACCCTTTCGTCGAGACCAAATAAATTACACAATTGACGAAAATTTAATCTAAAGTAGATTAAATTAATGAACAAAAATCTTTTAAAGTTATTAGGACTAAAAATTATATATATTTTAACAATTGTGTATCTATATAGTCTTACCTTGAATTTGTTGTTTTTCAAAGATTTTCCTCTTTGAGGTAGCTCTTGTAGCCCTAAGATAACTCAGTCTGAGGCTTTAGTCATTAGCACTTACATTAACTTAGTAGGTAAATTGATTAGTGGAAGGTAAAGAGAATAGAGATAGATTGATAGTTGAAATATTTGAAAAGAAGATAAAGAATTTACCTCCCTTTCTTTACATTTTTGATTATTAATTTGATTGAACACGAGCATACGATAAGAGCATTTTTTTTATATAATGACGAACCCTTTTCTGATTTTTTAGTGAATTATGGATAATTATATCAATATTGGCAAATTACAAAATCCACTAAAATAATTTAAGCTGAATCATATATCAGTTTTTATATCCTACATCTAAATACGGTACTAAAATAAAATAAAATAGAAGAGATATAAGTGGAAGTAATAAGTATTTAATAGTTTTTTTAGAACTTGTTCAAAATATGAATGTTTCATACTAGACATATTTATTTTACTTATATTATTTTTTTTCTCTGAAGTCTGATTGCCGTTTAAATAATGCCAATGTGAATTCAGCTTATAAATTCAGTTTACTTTATAAGTTATATTATGAAATAGAATTTGGTACCAAGTAAAAAAATTGTGAAAAATGGGAAAGAATTTTCTGTACTCTGCCCATGTCATATAAATTTTATTTTTTCTTTGACCGATGGGTTGTCGCTGGAGTCGCTGCCAAGAGCAAAATAAAAAAATAAATAAACTGTTTCTCTAAGCTAATTTCATATTGAAAATTGTCAATAAAGAGATGCCTTAATTTTTTTTAAATAGGGGTTTTCTTCAGTATAGTGAGCAATGTTCGTAATTTCCAATAACTGCCTCAAACAGATTTTTATAAATATAATCACAGCATAGACTCTAAAATAAATAGAATGAAAACTACAAAAAAAAATCATTGTCGTCTCATTTAGAATAAAAATTAAAAATGTGACTTTTATTAATTAACGTTCGTTAGGATTGTTAAAATTTAAAAAAAAATCGTAGAATTTTTTTTTTTTGAAAATCACAGGATATACTCTAAAAAAATAATTAATGAAGAATAGTGAAAACGAAAATAGGTAGTTCTCTTTAGGAAAAAAAGTTACAGCCTCTGAAAGTTCAAAAAAATCCCATAACATTTCTTATAAATCCAAAAATAGTGGCCTCGTGCTCTTTTTAGGCCATCCTAGTTCAGGTTTTATGATAAGATTGTTAATTCTACATAGATTTTCTCTGGGTATACCTAACAAAAACTATCATAACCTGAACTTGAAATGAGAACCTAACCTGGATCGATCAATATTGAAAAGTCTATGTGATTTTTAACAACTTTGAGATGCTGAAACTTTTTTTCCTGAAGAGAGCGACAAATAATTTTTTTTTTATTCTTCATTACTATTTTTTTAGAGTCTATGCTGTGATTTTTATAAAAATCTGTTTAGAGGCAGTTATTGGAAATAATTACCAAACCAAGATTTAGACAGTACTTAATAGGTAGGTGAACTATTGGAGGTGGTAACTTTTCAAATTGTCTGAGTAATCCAAATCCTAGGCCTTATTTAAGATAACATTTAATCAAAGCTGTACTGTAGGTCTTTCGGTTCGGTGATGGTCAAGGAGAAACCAGGGTAATAGTTGAGATTAGCGTAGTTAAAAAAAATTTGGTAATTAATTTAGTGATGGGACGATTAATCGGCATATTTGTTCTCAATCATCATCGTTAATTTTCTGCTGATTATTTTGCCGATTAAGTGAGGAAAATTATTACACAGAAACTGGAGAAAGATTATGGTAATTCTGAATCATAAGGTTGTCACCCCAACTTTTATGAAAATCACAGGATAGGTCTATACTCTAAAAAAATAATAATGAAGAATAGTGAAAACAAAAATCGTTGCTCTCTTTAGGAAAAAAGTTACAGCCTCTCAAAGTTGTTAAAATTCCCATAGACTTTTCAATATTGATTGATCCAGGTTAGGTCTCATTTCAGGCCCTCTAAGTCAGGTTAAGATAAGTTTTGGGTAAATATCTAGATTTGAATCAGTGTATATATTTCTGAAAATTTTTTTGGTAATATCTAGTATTGGTAGTCCAGTTCACGTACATAGTATATTAAAATTATAAACATTTCATTTACAAAAAATGGTTTTAAAAAATTATTTAAGTTTTTTATGGTTTTCGTGTATTTTACGCATATATTTTAAAAGAAAAATATAAAAAAATAACGTCCGAAAATTTTAAACGGCTAATTTTCTCGTTTTTTTAGGATATCGCTATCGACTTTGTTTTTTTGGTAATTATTTCCAATAATGCCTCTAAACAGATTTTTATAAAAATCACAGCATAGACTCTAAAAAAATAAGTGAATGAAGAATAAAAAAAAAAACAATTCAAATTTTTTGTGCCGGCCTCTTTAGGAAAAAAAAGTTTCAGCATCTCAAAGTTTGTTAAAAATCCCATAGACTTAATATTGATCGATCCAGGTAGGTCTCATTTCAGGCCCTCCTAAGTCAGGTTATGATAAGTTTTGTTAGGTATTACACAGAGAAAATCTATGTAGAATTAACAAATCTTTATTCATAACCGAACTAGATGGCCCTAAAACGGGCACGAAGCCCACTAATTTTTATATAGAAAGCATGGAAATTTAAATTTCAGAGGCTGTGAACTTTTTTCGCTAAAGAGACTGCCGATTTTCCGTTTTCACTATCTTCATTATTATTTTTGAGTATATCCTGTATTTCAAACCACAAAAAAAAATTTTCGTTTTTTTTAAGTAAGAAACCAATAGGTTTTTTACCAACTTTGAGAGTTGTAACTTTTGTTCCTAAAGAGACCGACAAATAATTTTTTATCTTCATTACTATTTTTTTAGAGTCAATGCTGTGTGAAATTTATAAAAATCTGTTTAGAGGCAGTTATTGAAATAATTACCTCGATTTTTTATGTATCGATTGCATTAATATTTTGTTCGATAATCGATAATTCGATTGTTTCGACCAAATTTACAATTGTTATTGCCAGATTACGTTATATCGTATATTAAAAAAAAAAAAAAAAAAAAAATTTCCTGCAAATAAAATAGATGAATCCAATCAATAAAAATAATAAGAAAATGAAAAATATAAAAGTTCAAAATAAAATGATTTTTCTCATAAACACTACGCAATTATATATATATATATATATAATATATATATATATATATATATATATATTATATAATATATATATAATATATATATTATATATAATATATATGGGCAAAATTTATTTTGACTAGTGGAAAATTTTACGAGCTTACGTGTGTATATCACCGCACATCCTTCACTCAATTTGGCATACGGCTCTCACAAACACCTAATTCTCTGAGGTGTGCGGTGTTCTATGAGCACGAACGAATGCTAATCACTTATATTTATATATCTTGATATGACTCATACCTTAATGACATGTGAACCTAATAGTGTTCATCGACTCGTCACTATCGCTTCACATATCAAATAAATATTCAAGATCTATATATATATATATATATATATATATATATATATATATATATATATAAATATATATATTATATATATATTCACGGCCCATTAGCGCGGCTCGAGCCGACGGGAACGAGATGGGGCGGGACGTTTCCATACCCGTAGGGGAGGGCGAGGAACCCCCGCGACACCCAAATACCAAAGAGCGGGGGTTCCGGAACCCTCCCCCCGGGGGAAGGGGGGAAATAGTTCCTACCTTTCGTCCCGGAAGCCGAGAGACCCACGGAACTCCTGCTATCGGGGCGGTCTACCTTTGGGGGTACGCATTAGTTTAAAAAAATATTTTTTTTAAAAAAAACTAATGACATCAATATTAGACCGCCCGATGCAGGAGTCGGGGTCTCTCGGCCTTCCGGGAACGAAAGGTAGGACTATTTCCCCGCCCTCCGGAGGGTTCTCCGGAAACCCCCGGATCGTCCTCCACGACCTTCGAGTATTGGGTGTCGCGGGGGTCCCTCCGCCCCTCCCCTACGGGGTTATGGAAAAACGTCCCCCCATCTGTTCCCCGTCGCCTCGAGCCCCCTAATAGCCGTGATATAGGCCATATAATACTCATATATAATATTATATATAAAATATATATATATATAATATTATATATATATATATATATATATATTATAATTATATAGAAATATATATATATTTTAATATATTAATTAAGCTGTGTTGTCTAGCTTTAAAATGATATATATAACATTATATATATATTACTATATAATATATAAATATATATTATATATTATATAGTTATTAATTATTATATATATGATAATTAAATATATTATATATAATTATATATAATATAATTATATTATTTATATTATATTATATTGATAATATTTATATTAATATAATATATATATTATTAACCCTATATATATAGTTATATTAATATATATATATATATATATATATATATATAATATATATTATATATATATAGAATATTTATATATATAATATTTAATTTAATATATGTATATAAATAATTTATTTATATTCAGTGTTAATACGTGTTTGTATAATAATATTTAATAAATAATTGTACTTTCATTAATGTAATTTATTAATTTATATTATTATAATTAGGCAAATATCAATTAATTTGTTTTTACAAATTTTTTATTTCGTGATTATATATTTAAAATACACTTAATATATTGATACAATCATTTCTTATATTAGAATTTACTCGATTATATTTAATTTTGGTACAAGAACTTTATATTATACATATTATAACAATATCGTTAGCGAGTGTTATTAATGTGAAGGCATTTTCTGCATAACTGAAACATATATATATTAATCAATAACATAGAGAAATAAATCCTTATAAGACAACCAGGCCAAGAAAACTTTTTAATACTAAAAGTCTTTATGCTATTTTTTGAACCAGAGTAATTTAATAAAATCACTAATATTATTTAGTTGTAAAAACCTCTAACTCAAAATAATTTCAAATTAAGTAAAAAAAATAACTTCTAAAATTCAGAATTTTTTTAAAACCATTTTAGTAAATGAATAATGTTTATAAATTTTAAAGATATCTAATTGAATTACGTTAACGTAACTTTACCATATAATAACTATGATTTTTTTTTAACTCCATAATTTTCTCTCATTTCTAAAATAATAAATTTCTATCTTCATTGCAAAAATTCAAATTATAATAAGTTTGTTATATATAAATATATTATCTAGTTTAAGTGCAAGCTTTTCATTTTGTGTATATTAGTCAAGCAGTGAAAGCTTACACGAATACAATATGTAACATAGAATACAAATAATCGTAATGAGCCTTATTCATGTGATATATTATATAAATAAATAATTTTAGGATTATATTGTTATATCACAAAGTGCGTAATTGTTGTGGTCCACCTCTCCTATGCGCACCTGTTATTGTATGAGAAACCCACCAATAAAATAACCTCTAAAATAAGAGTAGATAAGTATAATTGATATGAAGTTAGAACGAACAACCGTCGAGCGTGACCGTTGAGGAAAGAAAAAGTTAACCTAGCGGCCCTCAATCTCCTAACACCGTTGTGTAATTAAATCTCACTAGAGACTCTCGTTATAAAATAGTAAAAACCAAAAATTTTTTTATAATAATTTCTGAATATACTTCAAAATGATTATTAATACTCTAAATAAATAAAAATAAATAATTAATATAAATGAATAAGAATTGTGATAGTCGAAATGAAAATCAGAAGTCTCTTTAGGAAAAAAAGTTACAGCTCTCAAAGTTAAAAATTTTTCTATAGACTTTCTTATTAATAAAAATTAGGAGTCTCGTGTCACGTTTTATAAGGGCCATTCCTATTTCAGGTATGATATTAATGAATAGGTAATAGTCTACTATAAATAATTTCATTTACTGTGTGAATATAATACTTCTACTAACAAAACGTTATTCAGAACCTTGAAACATAGTGATGGCCGTAAATATAGTAAAACACATTATTGTTAAAATCTCGATTTTCTATAATAAAAAGAAAATCGTCTATTGTTGTATATTTTATGCGAACTTGACAAGGAGCGCCTGTTATACCTCTCACCAAAAAAAGAGAGAGCACGCTCGAGCGAATGCGGTCGAGCATCTCTATGACATAAATCCTCATCGTTGTGATAGCAGTTAGGTGCGGCTGTAATCCTGTGGATGGTCATAAAAATCGGGGTACAACCCCGTAGACGACAGACTCTATATAAAGTGTGAATATAAACAACCTCTGGAGGAGTTATATGGTGTGCAAATCAAAAATCTAGAAGTCAAACGATTTCAAATAGAATAAATATAACTACTCGATAAGAGTAATGGTAGGTTATTATTAAATCAGATAAAAAATATATCGTATCATATAGTAGTAAGTAGATACAAATAGACGTGTAGCAGAACACTATGAACCTATAAGTATTATGACGGCCAATAAATTATAGAGAGCATTGAGAGGTCACTCACTATTAAGGACTGAAGAATAGTACGAGGGAAAACTGTGATAGATGAGCTCTATAACGGTATGAATTTATGTCCTGAATAATGAAAGTAACTGCCAATCATGATATGTTACACGAGCGCAGATATATTTATAAGGTAATTAATGTGAGTCTCGTTAATTGATTGAGAGCGAAAAATGATGGTAATACATAAATTATGAAACTTAAATGTATTCCAGTAATCGTTAGGTGCAAAATGATTGCAAAATAGTCTCCACCATATATAAATGGTGTAGTGTCTGGATACGGATATGAAAGTGGCACACTAGGTCTGAGCAAAGCTGACAGGAAATAATGGGCTCGAAAGATTCGAGAAATGATCCGTTCGCAGTAGATAAGTTGACGGCCGATAGAGTAACGTAATGTGATGTAATGTCAGAAAAAATGAAGTCAAGAATAAATAGTAATGAAAATCAAACAAGTCTAAGTAAATCAATAATAAGTCGAGTATATTCAATGACGTCGATATATATAAGAAAATTGATGTTATACGTATATATAGGTATATTGATAGTAAATACAAGTTGTTATTTATATTATGATGGTGTTCACACATGGTGTAGTGAATGATGTTAAGTATTTAATCATTAATATTATATACGACGCCAAATTAGCATAACTACACACAAGTTTTAAGTATAAATTTAAAACGCTTTATCAATAATCTAGATAGTAAAATTTACTTAACTTCATTTTCTATATCTACTTTATTTTGAAGTAGAAAAAATAAAGTAGAGTTAAAAATTAAGTTGTCATATTTACAAAACTAATACTGATACAAAAGTTTCATTATTTATATACTTTAAAACCTAAAAGTCAGTTTCGGACTACTACATAAATATAGTATGTTTACATTCTTACTATCACAAAAGTGATATTAAGTAACACGAGCTTACACTTATTGGTGAGAAAGGTTGGGAGCTGCATATTAAGAGGGAACACCGAAGGTTATAATTAAAGACCTCAAAAATGTTGTATATTTTAACATATTAATACTGATTTTTCTTAAAAAGTGATTATGGAAATTATTAATAAATATACGTAGATAGAAAAATGAATTTAAATAAAATATAAATATAAAAAATATTTCTCAAGTAGAAATAATTGACCAAAACTATAAGATCTTGCAAAGTTACACAAAAGCATACAAAAGTAACACAAAGTCAACATAAGTATTAACTCAAGTTACTAAAGAGGTACTCCATAATGATACAAATAGTAAATAGTACACTACGAGATTTTCTTTGAACATGTTCATACAAATACGTATGAGCGTCACGAAACTTGAACACTCCTGTATCACTCTGTACACACCAACAAAAATTAATATTTGGAATTCGTAGCGTCTGAAGGGTACACAATTCTTAAAGTGTGAACATAGTTAATTTTTACTTTTTTATCATGAATGACTTTTTTTAAAGATATTCGAAGAAATATATTTTAAATTAAAATTCCTCAAGAGAAGTGGAAAGCGTCGTGCACGACTGGTAAGGACAGAGGTGAGTGGACGTTATTACATACCCCGGAGGGTGATAATCTAGTTCCTGAGAGGAACCCCCGCTGAAACACCCAAATCCAAATGAGGGGTATGTTTATACTAGTATAGAGTAACCATTCCCGTAAGGGTAAGTGAGATATTAGCCCCCCTGAGTATCAGTGATATATTCTCCACCGTAGGTAATCATCGTAATGAAGACTCACCGTAATATTCACTTAGCCATATCTCTTTGCAGTTAATATACCCTCATATGGATGCTCACTATTAAGTTTATAAGAGTAATACAAAAGTCGTTTTGTGAATAGTAAAAATATCTTTTTTTTAAACTTAAAATGGAGTAAAATACCATATAGGTACGGTAAACCGTCAAGATGCAGATTCTGGTATTTACTCCTCTAAATACCTACCCGGTGACGACGGGGACTAATCCCCCCCTCCGGGATTGGTTTCTTCCGGAACCCCCGCTTACTTTCTGGTTCTATATTTAGTAATATAAGGTAGTTTGGCTGCAGTGAAGGGTTAACTTCCGACCATCCTCCCCCTGTTATGTATGAACGTCCCCCCCTAACTGGCCCCCTGATAGGAATAATTAATGGTGAGAAAATTTTAAGTTTCGTTTAATATAAAATGAAGCCAAAAAAAAAAAAATAAGTTTATATAAATCCCAAGCCCATAAAATTAGGAAATTAACGGCTGATTCTCAAAATATATTATAATGTGTTTAGTTTACTAGTCGTGACTCAGCCTGATTCTATTCTAGTGTACATAAACAACCCCATTTATAGTTAAAACTGAACATAAAAATACTTAAAACTATGACCATACTATCAAATGATGTTTCCTCTTTGTATTGGCGTAATAGTTTATAATGTGCTTAATTGCTTCTCTTTTCTGCTAAGGGCTATAATTTTATTATTATATTAAATAAAAAGCCCAAATATAAAAATATTTTTATTTAAATAATATATCAAATTATTATAAATTTCATGCTGCGAGATCATTATATACGAGTGTTAGAATTGTATTATAATATATATAGTATTATAAAATATATATAGAGTTAATATATATATAATATATATATAATTAAATTAATAAATAATATATATTATATAAATTATATATATAATATATATTATATTAATAATATATAATATATATATTATCAAATAATTATGAGTGATCTAACATAAAATAATTAAATGAAATAAATTTTTAAATTTCGATTAAATTATATAACGAGTTCAAAATATGAATTTGAAAATTATACCGTAATGCAGCATATTTGAATGGTTCATAGATCATGACGGCTCCGCTCATCTTTTTAATAGTCAACAAAATCAAATTTTAATTTTACTTTACCTAAATATAAAAATATACATTACCAACCATTCCAATACTTAATTATTTTGATGGAACACTTGGCACGTTGCATAGTATCGATATTATTAAAAATAATCGATATCTATCGATAATAAATAATCGATATACTTATTTCCTCTTGATACATTACCTTAAACCAAACTATTACCTTATTATATTTATTACTAAATATATTAATATAGTCTATGATTTATAAATAATAAATACAAATATATTTATATTTAAAAAATCTATGAATTTAATTAATAACTTTAGAGATGAACTGTATTATTTTTTCCTAAAGAGATGACGATTTTCGTTTTACACATTCTCATTTCATTAATTAAAATTTTATTAGAGTATTATTTAATACATCTGCTTAAGATTATTTCATAAAAATTGAAGGTGGAATAACTAAAAAACCTCTGGGTCGAATTGGGTATAAACGATTGGGTCAATTCAAGAACGATTTCATGCTATTATATTTTTTGATCACTATTTTCAAGATGTAGTAGCGACATATTATTAGGATTAAGTAGGTATAATACAACTGTGTGCTCATTCTCACAATCTCAAATATTTGTACTTCAGTATCTTCCAGTTCTACTGTTGGGATAACTAATAATGTAAATTAATTTATATCACATAAAAATCATTGAAGGGAAAAATGAAATTAAGGAGCTTCTTGAAAAAGAATGTGTAATAAGAATAAGACAAAATCAATGTCGTGAAGGTTCTCCTTCATTCTTCCGTGACGTACTACATTGCAATCTTGCGGAAACTTAACACCAATACTGTGAATGTGAGAGAGAAGCATATGCAGAGGAATAAAACCGGCTATATCTAATAAATCGCTATACTAAATATGAGAGGAGAAATTAAGGAGCAGCTATGAAGGCAAGGAAAATTATTTCACACACCACAGTGTTTTTGTCTCCCAACTGTACGTGGGGAATAATTAATTACCGGATATAGCCACGTGTCTTCCTAATTCTCTTACCTCTCAAAGTTATATTACAGTCTGTGTTTACAACTCACATTTCCAGCCTAGTCAGGGCAAATGAGTAATGTCTGATATAAGTTAAATGCACTCTATGAGGAAGAAAAATCATCATGGCTCCTATTATCACAAGATAACGAAGCGAATAGAAGTAATAGAAGGCCTTAATGTTTCTATATGAAACACACCACAGTCACTGCACCGCACACACTTTACCGACTAATGCCATGGCTTTCGTTTCATAGAAACTTATCAACTGTCTGGAAGACACTTTCTGAGTAAGAACAGAAATGACAAAATGGGTACTAAATGGGTAGAGCCTAAAGCGATAACTATATCAGAGAAAGCGGTATAGTAATTAATGAGATGAAGTTTGTATGTACTCTAGTCATCATAGTGTAATGAACTACACTCCTCAACGGATATGAATAGTATCACACAGCTACTATGTCTTCACTAAATACTCGAGCTCCAACAAAATGCACACCACAACTACCATGTTAAGAATACTAAGATAAAACTCGAGACCAATCTCGGTCTCTGAGCTGCTGATGACAATGACTTAGAATATTAAGTTTTCTCTGTTAGGGCTCGACTCACACACGGATATACACAAGTTCCAAAGCAGTGTATAGCCCTTGTATGTGAAAAGGTAAATCACATAAATATTGAGAGTACGATGTTCAGAGATATCAAGTGAAGTGAGAAGTTAATCATTTAGTCACATGAGTGAGAGAAAATTTTCACTATGGCCGTCAACTGCAATAAGGAAAAAGTACATTTTGAATGAGGTGGGTTCTTCTGGCTTATATCTTTACCTTTACTGCGGCGCGTCTATATATAGACGGCCCCAAAAGTGGGCCCATATGTGGGCAAGGTGTACGATATATACTCGTATTTAAATAAGACGAGAGAAAGTAAGCATTTATATTAAAATGCACAACCTCTAGGCGAGATACTATGACTCAATGACTGGGTCCCGTCACACAATGGACAATTCGTAATATATATGGTATGCGGTGATTGTATAGATGTAATAAATAAAGTGGTATGTGAAAGCGCTCATATAGTATGTTATTAAAATTTCACACAGAATTTCTGACATAGCTTATATAGAATTAGACCAAAGCTGTGGAGGTTGTGTTGAGGCCGTGCAATTGACACGGTGTAGTGTGTAGTGATGTCAATAATTTTCATATGACTAGTAGTATTGGTGCTGTTGCAGGGAGGTCGTACTCTTCAAATACTTTACTAGCGGAGTGATTGGTAAAAATTAATAAATAACTGGTCCACGATATATAAAGGAAGTTTCAAGATTAATTTTTTCATCGTGAGAAAAATGAAAAATATTATATTTATACCAACCAGTAGATCGCTATAGTATCTCATTCAAATTCAGTGTGAATATAAAAGATAGATGATGAATGATTTTGTGTAGAACGTAATAATAATGTAGACGTAACATTTGATACATGGCTACTTTAGTAGTAATATATTATAATAAATAGTATTAATATTGTATAGTTAAATATATAATGAATAAATATAGATTAGATAAGTTATTTATAGATAGATAAGATAAGAGAGATATATAGATAATATAAATAATATAATAATATATATATTATTAATATTATATTTATATAATATTATATAATATATAGATTATTATATATTATTATATATATAATTAATATAATAGTAATACACATTGTGAGACTGATATGGGAGAACATCCAGGTGAGAACTCAAACGGTCGGATCGCGATCAAGAACGTCATGAACGAGAAGAACGGCAGCATGACCGCACCGGTGGCGTAACTATATGAAGTGTCGCCCAGACGGTGATGACAGGTCGAGATCTGCGGAAAAGAGTGCTATAAATAAGAAGTAGACTGAGATTATTACTATGGTGTATCCGTAGGCTAAATTTTGTTGAGTCATCAGCAGACGAAGTATGGGTGGATAAAGTGATTATATTCCCACGTATGAAGAGCAGAGGGGGGACAGGTGATCATTTTACCCTCTGAGTTTGGGTATAGTGCTCTTATATAGGGATACCCAGGCGCCATGCCGCACACACACCAAGCAAAGTTGAGACAGGGCCGGGGGATGTGAACCATCCTCCACGGAGAGAGTGGGTAGTAAGGTGCCCCTTGAAGGTTGACCCTGTGTATGCTAGGCAAACCTGAGTAGATCCGACCAAAACTCTCGCGACACTACAGCAGTGGCGTGGGTCGAAATATACCCACTTACAAAGAGGTTTCGCACAGATACTCGTAGGTGTAAATAATGATAGAAAGAATAGATCTGTCGACTGTCACTCGAAAACATGTCAACTGGGAGTGAGTTAGATAACTCATCAACAAGAGTCACAATTCAATAACACATTCGTACACGAGTTCAGAAGGAAAATATCTCTCAATAGTGAGACCCAAAGCTCTAGTTACTATGCTGTCTGCCGACGTATCCCGACGTCACTGACGGCTTTGGACAAAATCTCTCTCCGCACTCATGCTCCACGATACCTCTTCAGCTATACGGCCGACTCGCGGCACTCCGACTCTGGTCCGGGTCTCAAAACTTACCGACTCCGACTTCGACTCCACAGACCCTCTACAGAACCAGCCCAATAATCGCTTACTGAGGCTCTCACACAGAGAAGGATCTCCTCTGCGATATCGCTCTATCACTCCCGGAGAAAAAGAAGAGTGACCTACAAGGTAGCATACGTAGGAGAAAAGAAGAGATAATATTAGAACAAGTTTTCATTTGAAGACTGGAATGGAGGAGTTACAAATTAATAGGAACTCATACATATTATAAAAATGTACTATGTTTACGAAAAAAGAATTAAAACCTGAAGGACATAAGGGAGAGATGCCTCTCACGAATGGAATGCTAAATAGCGAGAGATGGATGACTTTTGTAACTTGTGAAAAGTTAAGTGGTGAGGTGAGTGGTACAGCAACAGCACTCTATCGAGAAATCTGCATTATTGGCACTAAGATAATAGAAGAAAAGGATAAATAAAGTAAGAAATGCTGTGGTCGGGCAATTGGATGGAGTGCAAAGTAAAAGGAATGATGTATTTTGGGGATGAGGTATTATAGCAAGAGAGGAGGTTATAAGTAGGTAGATAGAGTGTAGAAAGTGATTAAAAGTAATTTGAGGTAAATCTACATGGTATATAGATAGAATAAAATTATTGGTATAGATAATGATCAAGATAATTGGAGGCGGATAATCTTGATTGAATTGGAATTATGGAGTTGTTGATAATTAATAAGCAGCTCTTATATGATGGGTAATATAAGTCCAAGGGATTTGAGGAAGTAGCAGTAAATATTAGTAGCACACTTATTATATGAGGTAGAGGAGAGATATTAATGTGAATATGGAATCGTAGTGGAAATAATATATAGGGGAATTAGTTTATTGAGTGTAGTATATGAGGAAAGAATAATATACTGGTATTTATGCGATGTCACGAAAGAGTGTACTGAGTCGTAAGAGTGTACTGAAGGACTGATATTTGAGTGAAGATAACAAGGAGTGGGTTTTAGAGGTTAGTGATAAAGGATTGTAGTGGAATCAAATCTTTACATTGATAAAAACAAAAATGTATTTGAGATAAAATTGAATTTGAGGTGCTTAAATTGATAATAAAGGAAAAAAGATGAACAAGAAAATTTATTAAAAAATTATGGTAATTTTATATAAGTGAAATTGTATTTAGGTTTGAAGGATTTGCAAACAGGCTTATGATTAGGGTTTAATTATAATAGGAAGCTCAATAATGGGCAAGGATGTTTAAAATGACGATAATATCGAATAAGTGTGGAATGGATAGAGAGAGTGCCTATCTGAATAGTGTAAGATCTCGAAGGAAAAGAATAATGAGTATAGAGTGATAGTGAGGAAGTGTGTAAGAAATCATAATGTGATCAATAGTGAATATAGGAGAGAGTCTAGAGAGAGACGAGAGAGTTGAGAAACTATGTGTGAAATTTCTCTCATCACACTCCTCTCTCATTTCAATTGTCTCTCATTATCGGATAGGTTTTATTAACAGAACAATTAGCACGAGTGGGAAATGGGGGTGGCAGGAAATGGTGTTAAAGATGATGGAGAATGAAGATGAGTGGAGGTGCCCAACCTATTATATATGCGGATGATTTGGTGCTTTGTGGCGATCTCAGAGAGTTTGAGAGGATTGGTAGAGAGATTTGCAGGGTGTGTAAAGGAGGGCTTGAAAGTAAATGTTAGATAAGAGTAAGGTTATGGTTGTGAGTGAGGACAGTCCTCAGTGTGAAGTTATTTAGATGGTGAGCACTGAACAAGTGTCAGAGTTTAAAATATTTAGGGTTAGTATTGATATCGAGATCGAAGAAAGAACGGGACTCCATGCAGAGTAACCTGTTAAGTAGGAAAGTTGTGAATGGCAGGAAAGGTGCCATGGTACGCAATTATTAACATGCGAGAAATTAGCGAGTCCAATAGTATACAAAGGACTAAGTTGGAGTAGCGCATAGAGTCTTGCATGAATGGAGTAATGGCAAGTCTAACTGTGACTTATTGAGGACTCACTCTAGTAGTGAAGACTATGATATGGAATAAGACTATAGATCTTAAAAGAGTATCAACTGAGTGTTCAGATGTTGACAGTGGTAGTGTGTGTGAGAAGATATAGAAGTAGAAGTGATATATAGTAATCGTGATCTAAAGAAGGTTGTTCGTGGTTGATGAGAGGAAAAGAAAGTGTAATCAGTAGGAGAATAAATGAGATAAACATGACAATGTCACTGTGCATATGAGTCTCTGAGTGCATCGCTGAGAATAGAGAAAATATGATAGTCTCGGGGTGGTTACGCGTGGATGAATGAGTCGCTCTGAGTTTGTTGGGAGTAATAGCCACTCCGCTGATTTGAGAAGCGCGAGAGAAAAGATAGAGGAATGTGTAAGATCACTACAGTAAAGTGGTAAGCTCTGCAGGGAGAGAAATGATAGCCAGAACTCAATATGGACAAGCATGGTGACGGAGAAACCATACCGGCCTCACACAAAATAGCCGTCGGAAAATTCTCATATAGGACCTATCATTCAGCCTTATCTGCCCGTCTGGCCAAAAACTCACAAATTCGCTACGGCTTGGACAATATATCAAATAATTCTGGACGCAATCCAACTTTTGTAACTGGGATCCACAGGGCTTCTCACAGTGCTCACGTCTGTCCAACACACCACCACGCAGTTATAGCTACCGTCGGAATAAATCCAAACAGGACTATTCATTCAATCCGTTCCAACTAGAAGCCATAAACCATCCCAGACTTGACTTTTCATTTATTCTTATTCTCTCGTTTACCCCTTCTTCACACATATAACTTTCGAATACATTCATTCCTCATTTTATCATTCTTCTCACACCTAACACGCCCTAAGATTTGTCCATCTGAAAACATTGAAACTTTAATTAAGGTCGGAAGTACATACTGAGTATTCACAGACAACGTGAGTGAGTGCGTGCGAGCTGAGCGAATAACATATATTCTAGTCAGTGAGCGGAGCACTAAGTTGCACTCACCGTCTCTCATGTCAGCAGAACGTAGAGTACATAAATTATACAGTTCTACAAGCCTCATCTCTATAAAGTGCACCACAAAGAGCCACCCATTGCCATGACGTGCCCAAATGATATTCAAACGCAAAAGCCAGCTGTGACCTGGAGCTCACAAGGCTCAGGCACTTAATCTAGTGTCACCGTTGGTCTCAATGGAATGCTTCAGACTATTACCACCTAAATAGTGTTGGAAGAAACTACTGAACAACTTGTTCCTAGACACATAGAGAAAACATCGACCAGTCTAGAAATATACATCATCAACAACGTGCAGGAACAGCGATATACCTCAGCACTATCCAACCAGAGAAGAAGCGGCCCTAACTCAATTATCCAGTCAACGCGACCTCATTAACCTGAATTCTGATGAAATATCCCATCAAGTGACCTATAGTCACCACTACAGGGAAAAGGTGCGCATGAGTGTGCTCAAGCACTCTCTCTGCTGAACATTCCTTCAACCCATAGTGGCATGGTACGGGAGATTCGCCACCACGAGGAGAAAACCTACAATCAACACAACACTTTTATATAGGTTGAATATCTATTCCCTAGAGTAACCAAGTTCATACTTCAAATTACAATATCATTTAGCATCGAGTTCCTGATCGACCCGCAAACACCATACACTCTTATGTCATGAACCTATCACCCAACTAGTACGAGAAAATTGAAGTGAACACGGAGGTACAATAAACTCAGAACCCGTTTCTCACGACATCGGACTATTGAGACTCAGAACCAATCACCTTTCGACAACCATTTTATTCTTACAGCTACTCGCACCCATCATCCTATCCTCTCACAAATACCATACTAGAGATTGACCGATGTCCTTAGCAAGTAAAAACGACACCAACACCATATATCATTAACACCTTGCCAAAGAGATTCCCTATTATACAACCCTATCATGAGGCGTGCAAATCCATAAACCTAAAATAACAATTATATTCTTCTTCTCCCTCGATTTTATTTCATCAAGATCATCTCTCAATATATCAATAATACTTATGACGTCCAGAAAACAACACGTCATAAACTCTCTAACCGTAAACAACATCCTTGTGTTAATCGCGACCACTCCAAGTGTAACTTTCAAGGTAAGACTCGACTGCAACTCCTTTCACGCACACAAAGAATCATACACCAACAACGATAATTCATTACTCCCTGTAAACACAACACTCACTATAAAACTAATAAACCCCACACTATAGGATTATTCTACAAGTATTCTCTTCTTTATCTACCTACTGATGATCCCACTATATAAGTAAGGGTGCCGGATACCATCATTACTGCATCTCACAGGTACATACCACAATCCATGGATAAAACACATCATATACACATCCAAACACGGGTGATACACACAAAACTTACATAATCCAACAAAGTCATAAGATCCGCCTCCATTCTAGACATGGGTATCGACCAGTATATGATGCATCTAATACATACCTGAAATAGAATTTACACATTCTTTAATAATACATTTCATCACGCTGCACATACCCATTACCATCACTCCAATCACTTGCTAATCAACTATCCCCAGAGCACAGTATCAGGTATTCATGGGTATAAGTTTGCAATCACGATAACCCTAATCAACATTCACTAACGATACTCATCCTATCTTCGAATATTAACTGCACAACGATATATATTGCACAGATCATATAGTACAATGTGTAACTCTCTCTAAACAACTCCACCATCATGAATCCTGTAACTCAGATTAAATCACTCACTAACAAAGACAGAAACACTACCTATATCAATATATTTTAAAAAGCAAGATATACCCTCGTTATTCCTATACATTCTTAAACACCTATCTCACGTGCATATCACTTACAAGAAGAAGCACTTACCTTATTCCCTTAGTAACAATCCCACAATCAACTACATCCTACACTTACTCAACCATACTTGTACATCAATTTACCTCTTATCTTTTTATACCATACGATATATTCAGTTCATTTTAAGATTCAAATGTTTTCTTATCCTTAATATATATCACACATAGCATCTTTCTTTTAAAACTTCATCATTTGCTTTTAGAGAGTGGAGTGTGGAGTCAATATCAGATAGTCGGGGGTCGGTAGTTATTTTGAAGTAAGAGTGGAGTCCGTGAAGTCAGGTAGGTCTATAGGTATAATTTTGATAAAATGGTGATGAGTATAAGTCTAGGGCATAGTCGGAAGTCACTCACACGATGTTAAATTATTTATCAGAGAGGTACGTGAGTTCACAGGTAACTTTCAAGATTAGTATAGAGTTTTGGAGTACAAGAAAATTTTAGAACTGACAAAAGTTATGAATTGTGACTCTCATGTGCTGAGCGAGTGACTTCAATCACTCCATTACAAGTTCACTGACTGCGATTCCACATTACAAACCTAATTTCGAGGACGTCTTGAAGTTTTATTATTAAACACCTGTAATCTTATGTTCATAAGTTGGACTATATTCTTATTATGAATTCGAACCTATCATAACCTTATGATATATACACCATGTTCATAATATTTAAAGGATGGACCAGAAAGAAATAAAAGTAGACTTCACATAGGTTATTATCGAAGTAGTAATTGTTACTTGCTTATCAATTGACATAATTTGAGAGAATATATCATACTACTTAGTGATTATGTTGTATATATTAATCCTTATATTATCTACAGGTGTAAATAGGTACTTGAATGAGAAGTATAGCCGAACACAGTCCACGACTATAACAAAGAGAGCCCAAGACTCTGTAACCTGGAACTCAAAGACAGTGCATTTGTATTAGAAGGGACGTGTGCAGGCACGTTCAAGACACACGCAAAAGTAAGTAGGCAATGGATGAGCGGACAGTGAATTTGTTCCCACTCACCTGACACACCTCACCACAACACATACATACCACACCCGGGAGCTCTGACCGTAACCCTTCCTTCACCCTGCCAATAGTTTGTCAGGGAGGAAATGTCTCAGTAGTGGCCTACCTCCAATATATCGCTTCCCGTAGAAAATGATCTGAAAGACGCGCCCACGTCCGCATCGGGCGTCGACCCGTGGTTACCCATGAGTGTAGGTGAAAAAAAAGAAGTTAAGAATGGTACCCAAAGGTAGACCGCCCCGTAGTCAAGACAAGAGACGGCGTCGGCGTGGCTGGGCCCGTGGCGGGTAACGTCAATAGAAAAAGGCGTCAAGGTTTAGGACGAGTCTCATCGCCTCTCGGAGGCCCTCTAGGCCAACACTCTCTCCCATGCAACCGTAGAAGCAAAAGTTGTCGTGTTGCTGCATGAACAGGAGTTGAAAAAGCTATATAACTTCGAGCTGTCAGATGAAATTGGAAGGATGCGCCATCGAAGGAGGAGCTATTCCGCACACACACGTCTCCGGACCGGAGAGATAACTGGGAAAAATATCCCTCTCTCCGGCGCCAATCGTCTTACTCTCCTAACGCGACAAGTTCGACGCTCTAAAAACGGTTATAATCTGCGTCGGCAATTCTCACGTATAATAAAATTCAATACAAGAATAGAGGGAAATTAATATGAAAAGATGAATGACACTTGAGTAAGAATGATTTATTCTATATATTTAATAATATAAAGAATAACAGTTTATGCATATCAGAATGAGTAGATGGACACTAGAATGTAAAGTTCTATAAGATGATGAATATGTAACTATTAGATATATGTGTAGCAAAATGATTAGAGATATAAATAGAATATAGATATAGATAATTTACCAATCGGCATCAGCACTGAATAAATCTCGGCACTATAAGTCGGTAATAATATCTGTAAAGTATTAATACGGTCTCAACGTAAGCTGTCAACGGTACCGTATATAAAGATCATCAGAGGTAGTTCACTCAAAAAAGTGGGATATATGCCCATAATAAGATAAGTATAATATATATTAAATTGATAAATATATATAAATATATATATAATAAGATATTGAAGATAATTAATTTTAAATATATGATATAATATAATAATATAATATATCGTAAGGTGGGAACCCGACTTACATTTAGGGTAGGTCCGCTAAGCGCTAACCTCCTGCCGACATACTAAGTGAAGAATAACTGGTTTAGTCCGGGCAGTAGCGCCACCTCCGCAGCCTATTCAGTAGCTACATTACAAAACGAATCGAACACTATATCACAATTCGCTGCACTACTTCCGTGACACGAGTCTATCAACTAAGTTAATGTGGACTTCAATCATAACAGTAAAGTGTAATATGAAGATACTTAAGAGTGCGGAATATGTAGTAGTTTTATCTGGTTACACCAAAAGATACGTTTAAACTATTTATTAAAATTTTTTTTATAATTCAAAATTGACAATGATAAATTCTCAACCAAAATTCGTGTCGAAGAATATTACTCTCTCCTCCTCACACTGTCTATCGATACAATAGACAAAAGAGATCGCAATTAATTACCTTTCAAAGGAGAGAAATTAAAGAAAGTCCATCAATAAATTAAAAGAAGCACTCTCAAGTCTCGACCTCTTTTAAGCTAAATATATCAAAAAAATCACCCGAGCGCACAGTACAAATAATTCCGCTCGTAATTAACATTATACGCGAATCAACGAGAAACCTCTAAAACAGACTTTATTAAATGTGGAAAAATCAGAACCATAGACTCTAAAAAAATAGTAATGAAGAATAGATAAAAAAAATTATTTGTCGTCTCTTTAGGAAAAAAGTTACAAACTCTCAAAGTTGTAAAAATCCCTCTTTTTCCTTTTATGATTTGTTTAATTAAGAAAAAAAACTATCACACAACTATAAATTCTGTCCTTTTTGTGTGAAAAAAATCATGCTAGGAAGAGAAAGAATGGAGATCCCTCTTAAAAAAACTTTTAATCTCACATTCATCAACCATTAGTTTAAGGCTGCTAAATCTGTTATTTTCCTTGAAAAGCCTGTCTCTTTTGTATAAGGTTAAAACAACTAAAAAATCATAGTCTTACCAGCCTTCTCGCTCCACTAAACCTGTAATATTTAATTTCCTTAATAGACTCCATCCCTTATAAATAAAAATTTAGTGGGCTTCGTGCTCGCTCGTTGTAGGGCCATCCTAGTTCAGGTTATGATAAGATTGTTAATTCTACATAGATTCTCTGTGCTATATCCCCTAACACACACTTAATCATACACATAAAGCTTAGGAGGGCCTGAAATATGAGGAACCCTAATACTCTGTGCCGATCGATCAATATTGAAAATCAAAATTTGATTATTTTTAACAAGAAGGATTACATGTAAATTGAGGCAGACACTATTTCGAAAATAGATGCAATTTCTTACAAAATAATTTGTTTTCTTAAGTAAAGTCTTCATCTACAATATTTGCTTTAAGAGTCAAATGTGACTTAAAGCCTGTGATTTTTATAAAAATCTGTTAGATCTAGTTATTTTTAAGGAAATCAATTACCAAAATACGAAACAAAGCATCAGATAGCGATAATCCCTAAAAAAACGAGAAATTAGCCGTTTAAAATTTGGAACAGTATTTTTATATTTTTCTTAAAATATATGTTTATAAGTAAAAAAAAAAAAATCCGTAAAAAAAACTTCAAATAATTTTTAAAACCATTTTTGTAAATGAAAGTGTATAATTTTAAATACTATGTACGTGAACTGACTTACCAATACTAGATAATTACCAAAAAAATTTTCAGAAAATATAGCTACACTGATTCAAATCTAGATATTTACCCAAAACTTATCATAACCTGACTTAGAGGCCTGAAATGAGACCTAACCTGATCAAATAATTATTGAAAAGTCTTATGGGAATTTTAACAACTGAGAAGGCTGTAACTTTTTCCTAAGAGAGCAACGATTTTTGTTTTCAGCTTATCTCGAATTATTTTATGCAGTATTAGTACCATCCTTTGATTCATAAAAGTTGTGGGACAACCCCTGCTGAGTAACAATTATGCATAATCTTTCTCCATTTCTGGTGTAATATTCCTCACTTAATCGGCAAAATAACAGCAGAAAATTACACGATGATGATGAGAAAAAAATATGCCATTAATCGTCCCATCACGAAATTAATTACCAAAATTTTTTTTAACTACGCTAATTCTCAAACTATAACCTGGTTTCTCCTGACCATCACCGACGAAAGACCTACAGTTACAGCTTTTATTAAATGTATCTTAAATGAAGCCTTAGGATTATGGAATTATCTCAGACAATTTGAAAATTACCACCTCCAATAGTTCAACCTAACCTATTAAGTACGTCTAAATCTTGTTGGTAATTATTTCCGAATAACTCCTTCTAAACAGATTTTTATTAAAAATCACAGCATTTAGACTCTAAAAAAATAGTAATGAAGAATAAAAAAAAAAATTATTGTCGAGATCTCTTCAGGAAAAAAAGTTTCAGCCATCTCAAAGTTGTTAAAAATCACATAGACTTTTCAATATTGATCGATCCAGGTTAGTCTCGATATCAGGCCCTCCTAAGTCCAGTTATTATAAGTTTTGTTATATACAAGAGAAAAATCATGTAGAATAACAAATCTTATCATAACCTGAACTAGGATGCCCTAAACGAGCACGAAGCCCACTAATTTATATAAGAAAATCTATGGAAATTTTAAACTTTCAGAGCTGTAACTTTTTTCCAAGAGACTGCCGATTTTCGTATTTCACTATCTTCATTATTATTTTTTTAGAGTATATCCTGTGATTTTCAAAAAAAAAAAAATTTCGTTTTTTTTTAAATAACAAATCCTATAGGGTTTTTTACAACTTGAGAGTTTTGTAACTTATTTCAAACCGACAAAAATTTTTTTTTTATCTTCATTACTATTTTTTTAGAGTCTATGCTGTGATTTTTATAAAAATCTGTTTAGAGGCAGTTATTGGAAATAATTACCCTTGGTTTCAATAAGCATCACAACAGTAATTTTAATATTAAATTAAGCAATGGAAAGAAATTTAAATATTTTTAAATCCAGCACTATTAGAGTCTTAGAGAAACAGTTTATTTATTTTTTATTTTGCTCTTGGCAGCGACTCCAGCGACAACCCATCGGTCAAAGAAAAAATAAAATTTATATGACATGGGCAGAGTACAGAAAATTCTTTCCCATTTTTCACAATTTTTTTACTTGGTACCAAATTCTATTTCATAATATAACTTATAAAGTAAACTGAATTTATAAGCTGAATTCACATTGGCATTATTTAAACGGCAATCAGACTTCAGAGAAAAAAAATAATATAAGTAAAATAAATATGTCTAGTATGAAACATTCATATTTTGAACAAGTTCTATAAAAACTATTATATACTTCCACTTATGTCTCTTCTATTTTATTTTATTTTAGTACCGTATTTAGATGTAGGATATAAAAACTGATATATGATTCAGCTTAAATTATTTTAGTGGATTTTTTAATTAAATTTTTGGATAAAATAATTTCCATAATTCACTAAAAAATCAGAAAAGGGTTATCTATAAATTATATAAAAAAAATGCTCTTATCGTATGCACGTGTACAATCAAATTAATAATCAAATAAAAATGTAAAGATAAAAGTAGGTAAATTCTATTATCTTCTTTTCAAATATTCATAACTATCAATCTTATTCATCTATTCTTGCTTACCTAATCCACTAATCAAATTTACTCTACTTAAAGTTAATAAAGATGGTTCCCGAGAGGTAAAGTATTAAATGTTAATGATTATCTTAGGCTACCAAGAGCTTACCTTCAATAGAGGTGAAAAAAATCTTTGAAAAACAACAAATAAATATCAAGGTAAGATATTCTGTGATATAATTTACAATGTAAATACTTTAAATAAAAAGTTATATTGACAGTTATGAGCACTATAAAGATTTATTTTTCATTAAAATTAATAATTCTAACTTAGAGTAAGCTTTCGAGTAATATAATTAGTGTAAATATTATTTGGTATCTCGCGAAAGAGTTTGTGCAATCTGGATATAAAAGCTCGTATACTAAAGCAATGTTTGTCTAAAATTATAAACTAGCTTACTCCAGAGCTTAATCAATATCAATTATGATAAATTGTGTAATTAAGTACAAAATAATTAAAATTTTAAGATTATTAAACATTTGAAATTAATATAAAGATAATGTTTTAAAAGCCAATCCATGCCTTATAACTAAGACTAGCCTATTTTTGCGTCGTCCTAAAAGTAGTAATCTATGTAATAATAACATTATGGGATTGTGAGAGGTATGAGAAGCATATTGCAGTACAGCTATACCATCCCGTTCAGGTTCCGTAAAAATAAAAAATCAAAGGTCAAAAACATAGATCCTATGGAGGCCGTGAGTAAGTAATTGCAACTTGCATAAAATGTGGTGGTTTTCCACCTTGGCCTACACAGAAGCGGTCATTCATTCATTGATAGATTACATGAAAAGTAAAAAATGTGAAATTCTTCCAAATCCAAATAGCGATCATCCTGAACGAAAATTGGAAGTTGAGAAATGAAGTAGAACACATGCTGTTCATCAGTGCAAAAGGAAGATAAGAAATGCTAAGCCTGATAGTGCAATCCAAGTCGCCCTGCATTTTTTATAGCACTAAGTGTGAGAAATTAGGCGGAGCCAAGAAGAGTGAGCCGACAGACAATATATATAAAAAATAGTAAAAAGAGGACAGTGATGTAAAAGAGCGAGTGGAGGAAGTTAAAAAATAGTTAAAAATAAGCAGAATGTTTCTGACAAAAAAACAAAAATATAAGAGAAGGAAGTGACGCCCTCGTTCAATGTGAGTGCAGAAGGACAGTATGAGCTTGACTGATAAATAGACCATTACTGGAACATATGAACTGACAGATGCACCAAATGAATAGTTAATAGATAATGCAATATAACATGGTAAGAGAAAACCCCGCTGCGAAGAATACGTGCACGCAGTGGATTAAGCTGCGCGGAGAGCGAGAGATGTTGAAGATGGTACGTGACTATAAGCCATTGAACTGGATAAGGTGTGGCTGAAAACCTGAATCAGTCAATATTATGGAAGATGCTCAGAGTAACAGAAAAAGGTAAAGATATAAAGCCAATAACGTCAATACTAATAAAATATATTTTATATGATATATGATATTGGTTTTTTTATTATATTTATTTATCTTCTTGTTGGTTATTGCAGAATCTTTCGTATTAGGAGAAGAAGAGAAGAACTGTGCGTAAACTGTTATAGATGAAAATCAAGCCGTCGAAACGCATTCCGAAAAAGCTGTGGATCGACAGGGAGTGGAAATGAGCTAAATATATACCAATAGACAATGGCGGAAAACCGTGATGACCCAACGTAGAGATTGGCGGACAAGGGAGCTGAAAAGAGAGCAGAACATGAATTAGACTGGAATGGAGAGTATAAGTCGCAAATGAGTCGAGGAACCTGACAGGGTGAGGAGGAGTGAACCACAAAGGTGGACAAAAGGTACCTAAGGTGGTGATGTAAGGAGAAGAAAGTCAAGCAAGTGGAACACCAATTAGTCCGATGTAAATCAAAGATTACGATAAAGACATCATCCAGATCATCAGAAATTCTGCTAAGGTGCCCCCCATTTGTTCCCAACACGGTAAACCACACTGCAGTCCGGATCGCACAAGCCTTAAAGAGTCATAAGGACCAGAAAGAAGTTGGAAAATTCAAAGACAATGGTGAGCCCTGCGAAAGTCGAAATAAAGAGCCTGAATGCACAAGCGCGTGTGCAGAATGCAGAACTCAGACGTCAATGTGAGAACAGGGAAAATGTGAAGCGCGAAGTAGTGAGTGCCGCCCCGTGCGAAAATGCAAGGGGTAGTCAAAGCAGTGAGGTGGGTCAGCGCAAGGGCATGTAGACAAGTGGCAATGGGAAGCAAACGTAGGAGTGAAGAATGAAAAAGTAAGGAAATAAATCTTAGGCGGGTAAATTGGGCAAGACGAAACATGCTGCAGAGCAGGGTCTGGACGGGAAGAGCAACTTTACGGCGGTGCCAAGTGTGAAAAAAGAATCAGAAACTCTCGTGGTAAGCAAAGAAAAGCCAACGCGTCACAAATGAGGTGGCGAGTAGCCAAAGGACCAAAACAAGGTAGAGGGGCCAGCAATACTATAAGAGGTGCGTAAGTGAAAGGTGCGTCAGGCCTAGGGCCTGGACGGACGGCGCTTCACAAAGGTCGACCTGTGCGCAAAGAGTGGCTGTGGAGTATAACGGTGAAAACGAGAAACGAGCAAAAATGCGGATGAAGAGAGCAAAGACATAGAGAGGTCGGACAGGAGCAAGCGGCGTGTCCGAAGGTGCTACTTAAAAGAGCTGACGTCGTGAACTAGGAAGGGTGCGAGATTAAGAATGAGAAATTAGCAAGGAGGCGATCGAGGGGAGGATAAATAAGTCCTCAAGTGTAAGATGGTGAGCTTCGGGCCTCTATGAGTGTGCAAAAAAATCACAATAGATATAGGATAAAGGTGAGTTGCTGCGCTACTCAAGCTCTGAGCAAGCGTCAGGTCGTAGTAATGGGGTTGAACATATAGGTAATTATAGCAACATGGGAGTAAGGGTAGTGATGGTACGGTAAGTGTGAGAGTGAGCAATAATTACTGGAGGTGTAATATTAAGAGCAAAATCACAATGAGTGAGGCCCCTACAGCAAATCGAAGGCGTGCCCACGGTGTAGGTACGGTGAATAAATGGGCTAGTGGAGCAAGTAATGATAATAAAGTAGCAAAATGCGCTAAGTGTACAGGTCAAAAGTCAGAAAGGAGCTTATATGAGACGCCAATAGTTGTAACCGTCAGCGCTCAATTGCGGGTAATTAAGAGCAAAAAAGAAAAATAAATAAAGTGTTGACAAGAGGCAGATAAGAAAGTTATCAAAGTCATAAAATAAAAAAGTGAGTTGAAGCAGAGGACCCAAGTAGCCAGTCTGTAAGCGTAATACACTAAGAACGCTGAAGATAATAAAACCTAGCAGTATCTAATACCAGAAATGGTGACAACCGCAGTTATTAAGTGAGCAAATTAAGCATGATGTGAGCGGTAAAGCTAACTTGAAGATCCGAGACTAATTTCATGCCAATTATTAAGAAATCTATTAAATGTAGTGGCGAAGGCCTAATGTAAAAGGATAATAGTAAACTTTATAACTAAAAGGCTCATACACAATCGGGGGGACGCAGCGACCTGGATAAAATGTAAGTATAGTTCAAGTGTGAGCTATAATAAACGGAAAAAGTATACGTCAATAAATAAACACTAGTGTCAAAATGGCTATAATAAGCAGTAATGAAGGTAGGTATAGGTATAAGTAATAGATTGAGATCAGATATGCCCAACGGATGGTGGAAGAATGTGACATAACTATAATGCACTAATGTGTGGGTGCTAAGGAGTTTTAACTACATGCAGGTTGCGCACAATATAAGACTGTAATTAAAAAAGAAGTATTGCCTAGTGGGATATATGGCCTCACCAGTTAAGCCAAAATAGAGTGAACTAATGAGACAAAATATAAATAAGTCCAGTACATCCGATCTCACCAAGGGGAAAGTAAATAAGAAAATAACCAGAGGACACATGTAATAAGCCAAAGATTCAGTTATAAGTGACGATTTGAGAATGGAACTCACCTTTAAAAAATGTTCGTTGACTTTAATGTGCTCAACAGCATGCGCACGAAATAAGCAGTAAGAGATGTGCAAGTAGGTGGTACCCAATTACACAGGTAAGAGGTGTGTCGAGAAAGACACATCTGAGCGAACGTTCGAGCATTATTGAATAGAACGGTGCTTGTAAATTATTACCAAAAGCCAAAGAAGCACCGATAAAAGAATGTCTGGAACTAAAGAGAGAAGGAAAAAAATAACACAGCATATTAAGTAAGGTTTAAATAATATTCAAAAAATAAGAACTAAAGTCATCTCATGTTCATATATTTATAAGTTTTTTTTAGAAGTAAACAGTGGATCAGGACTTCTGTCTTTGAAGTGGAATAACCATAGTTCCACCTTTTTTCATGTTCTAGAAACAATAAGAAAGAAAGTACAGTCTGTATGTAATTTAATGTACTCGTTCTCTTGTGAAGAAACATTCTTTTTCTGCGAATCCGCACGTGTGTCGAAATCAGATGCCGCATAATCATGTGTGCAGTCCTGTGCTAATAGATCGACGCTCCCGGTAGCGACTCCAGCTAGGTCCTGCTATCCTTACATTTCTATTGTCAATAGCGTTCGCTCGTGAAGCGACGGCAAACTAACGTAGATCATAAAATAAGTCGTGTTACGTAGGCACCACTTATACCCTCATTGATTAGTAGTAAGATCACAGTATATAAATATTGCACTCATATAAAATAAGGAATATTAAAATAATTCAATACAAGTAGGGAAACCATCAATCTGTTAGAACTGTATAGTCAGTGTTACAGATATTAGTACTACTATAATCTGAGATTCTAAACATTAAAAAAAATTAGCTAACATACATCATATAACCATAATATAGAAAATGTTACCTAATATACTGAATCACTAATATGTTGGATGAGGTAATATATATATAATTAAGCAATAAACACAGCACAAGCAATACATAGCAAATCAAATATAACGAAACTATTAGTGATATTTATAAGTGTATGAAGCTATCGTATTTAAATAGCATATAAATATATATTAGAAGTAAGTATAATAATAATACTACGTGTTTAATATCGACATTATCAACGTACGTGTGGAAGGTAAAAACTTTATATTTCCTCAAATTTAATGTAAGTCATAGGTATATCATATCATAAGACCTATAACCTATTATAGTACACAGAAAGTATGATGTGGGTGAAATAAAGCTCGTCCAATAATTACTAAATATGCTAACATTCCCTTCAACACCCTCCAATTGTATGTTTTCATGTCAAAATTTTGGAGGCTTTTTTAATGGTAATCGTTCTAATATTACCCTTCTGAATTAAGAATAATCTATTTTCTTAGCAAATAATCAAGGAAACTTTCGTAAGCTCGCGCCACACTCACCCTAACATTCTATTGAACTCGCTGATTACCAGGCAATAACCTCATATATCAGTCAAGTGAAGTACTCACCCCCCTAATATTATAAGGTAGATAAAATCAATATAACTCTAATTAAGGACTCACTTCATTTAAATAATAACTAAATAAGACTGTAGCCAGAAATCACTAAACTGGTACTGCAGGGAAATAAGAGTATAATAGAGACTCATAGGAATATAAGTAATAGTAGGGTATGAGTATATATGTCATGTACTAATAGAAATTATAGTCGACTACAGACATAGGTAGAATAAACTCTCGAATCATAGTCGGTAAGTGGTGATATTATATAACTAATACTGAATATAAAGATGGGGTAAAGTAATTGAATTAGGTCGAGTAGTCAGACATCTTAACAAGCCTATAGAACCGTCAGTAAATCTAATGGGTCAGATATGCTGGGATAAGTTACATATGAGATAGGTATATACTATAATAAATGAATAAGGATGAATTAGTGGAGATGTAAATATAAATATGGATAGAGATGATATAATAGACTATATAAATCCGTGCTCCATGTAACATGATCGATTAGGCATCTCTATACTCATTGGAGTATTAGCTTAATAATGACAAATCACACGCGTCCCTAATAGTTAATAGAAAGAAGCTAAGGTATTATAATAGTGAACTAGTAGTAAATACAAAGCATTATAGTATGTAACTCTAATCAGATGGGTGTGTTAATAAAAAAAAAATTGATAAAAATACTTTTTTAAACTGTCAAAACTACTCATAGTCAAAATTTAATAGTTAGTGTCAATAATTTTTCGTAAAATTTAAAGTAAAATATAAGGTTGGATGTGCTGCGTATTGGGTAGAGGGTCAACTACTAGTCAACTCCAGGGATTATAATAATTCAACCGTCAACTTGGAACGTCTATTAAAACAGAAGCTAAAAGCTAAGCTCAATATCAGTACAAAGAAAGACCAACTTGAATATAACAGGGTCTTCTATAAGGTGTCTATAAAGAATTCCGTCTAACAGTAGGAATATAGTCTTATATGGATAAATAAATAAATAACGAGTGCAATGGCATGCAAAAATTTACAATATAATAATATAAGTATCAAGACAGATTTGGAATATAACTTATATCCTGTAGTTACACATTTAATTTTCTCTTCTTTGAATGAGTTACCTGTAGTAAGGAATAATGATTGATATATAAAGAAGTTTCAAAATGACCTTGATAAAGGTCGTTAGGGTTTACTACAGATCAGTGACAAAATGAAGTTTTT
>JABUQX010091940.1:5000-32154 GCA_015478945.1 Trachelipus rathkii | reverse complement strand
TAATATGCAATATTATTATTATTATTATTATTATTATCATTTATTATTATTATTATTATTATTATTATTATTATTATTATTTTAATATATTATTTATTTATTATTATTATTATTATTATTATTATTAATTATTCATTATATGAGAGAGAGGGAGAGGTAGGTATATGCAACATTACAAACTAACATACCGCACACACACACACACACACCACAAACCACCACACACACACACAGCAATAATTATGAGAACACTTTAATTAATACATTAGCCTGGCAATCTTCTTACGTACTAACTTACTGATCACATGACTCCCCCTATTTCTTAATGATCTTCGTTCAAGCTCAAAATGATGTAACTTTTCTAAACCTTGTTGCTGAAGACATTTACATTTTTCACATTTAATATAAACATTTTCGTTTTGTTATGTATTTCTTTTTACGTTTCTCATTATTCTTTATATTTATATTTTGTTAAAAGTTATTTATTATATTTTATTGTATTATATAAACAACGATTGTTTACTATATCCCATAATTATTATTTATTTAAAATAATCTATATATTTTTTTAAAAAAACTCTATTTATTTTGCTTATTCCCGTTTTTTTTAAAACATTTTGTTTTAAACTAAAAATTTCTTCATTTTAGTTTTATAACTTAAATTTTTTGCCATTTTTTACAACCCAGAGCAAGTAAAATCAGTAAGATCAGTTAATCAAAACACCCACTCTACCCTTCCACTACCCTTCCATGCATCTATTGATCTAGTTGACTCTAGTTGCATCTATTTGATCTACTGATTCATCGTCATATTTTGATAATCATAACAACAAAAACTTATTATTTTTGCTCTTATCTGTTTAAAACATTTTGTTTAACTAATAATTTATTCATTTATGTTTTATAACTTAAATTTTTTGCCTTTTTTAATACCCTAAAGCAGTAGCAGTAAAACAGCAAATCAGTTAATCAAACCACCTCAGCTTCCACTGCCTCCTAAAAGACCCTTTCCGAATATCAATATTCAATATAATTGATAAACTGTTATTGATCTATTATAGATTCGCAAGTCATATTTTGTATTTACATTAGCCATTAACATAAAAATAAATTAAGTTCTTCAGTATACATAGTATCATATCAAAGTTCCAACGATAATAAATACTAAGCTAACAAAGTTTCCCTTCTTAAACAAAAGCGATTGCAATTAAGAGCTTAAAACATTATCATAACACGTTAAACTATTAATGAATCTTTTACCCTAATCTCTAACAACCAAAACTAGAAAAAGTCTTTGACATAAGTGCCCCTTTTAAACTACAAATTTTGCCCACCCACAGAAAAAAGCGAATAGTAAATTTAAAGAGATAAACTTGATTGTATATAACATTACCACAAAACCCATAGTTTCCCATAGAAAATTTGCTTGACCAACAACACGTGATCCCCATTTCCACCAGTACTAAACAAAACAATGATTTTCGTCACCCCAATGCACAACGTTAAGCGTCCCTTTGACATTTACTCACCCATTAGCCAATATTCTAGGCCTACACACAAGCCTACAAAAGGTGATCTAGCTTTATGAAAGTATATCAATGTTAATTTTCTTTTATCTTTAAAATAATCTTGTTAGATTATCATATTTTGTTTGATTGCGACCTTTTATGCCCTTGAAATTTATTGCAAAATAACAAAATTACGCTAACTATCATATTGGCTTCCCAACGACCACCCCTAAATCGCTTGCTAATCATTTCACCCAAAGTAAAATTGAAATTAGACACCTCCCTCCCATGTCGCAAAAATAAAGCTGTTCCCACATAGAACATAAGTAAATAATAGCTAAAGGAATCATAAAAAATAACTAACGCTACACTACCAATACACGCTTTTATTGTATTCACGAGGCGATTTATCACATTGTCTAGAAACATATAAAAAGAAGCATATCCCTATAACTAATAAAACAAAAGCCCCACCGAAAGAATGTCTATAAAGTTGGAGAGCTAACATTGGCGCTTATTCAGGAAGACATAAAAAGAACCTATTCACACTTATTTATTCAAAGGTAATATCTGAGCATTAAACGGATATATAGTACTACAAAATGTCCTAATTTATGTAACTCGATTAATCTGATTTGAACATAAATAGTTTGCCATATGATACTTATAGATCTAAAAAAACGGCAAAAACTTTACTCCTAATCGAATTAAATTATTCGAGCTAATCATAACGTTCCTTACGCAAAAATAAAAGTCAGCACTCAATCCTATTACAAACCCAAATTTGTTATCTCTTATTCTATTATATATTATTATTTAGTAATTACCACTCTCGACTTATTTATAGTATTTCATATGCCTCGAACAATACAATTGTTCAGTGGTGTAATTTACTCATTTTATTTACAACCTCCTCCTTAGTTTAGCAATCTTACTCTTATTTAATTGAAAAATTAATTGTATATTAATTTTAGATTTAGTTCACTCTGATTGCTCTCTCACATATCTAAACATAGTAATACATTATTATTCTATGGTATTATTATACTTAATTGTCTTAATACTCTTGTATTATTGCAATTCAAAAAAACTCTCCTAAAACGTTTATTCATGTCCGATTTCCTAAATTTCCTAAATCGTACTTTTTCACACATTCTCTAATCATATATTCATTATGTTATTTATATATTATCTTGAATTCTATCTATTCTACGCCACTAAGCATTCTCAAAATTAAAATTGCTTCAACCACATATGAAGCGGTATCCTTGCAGAGTGACAAAAGACATACCAACAGCACATAACCATCGTAATTAGAACCTGAAAACCTCCAACAAGGGGGTACTTTTTATCTCTGCCCCAATAATCCTTCCGATGTGAAGAACTCTTCTAGATATAAAACCTATCCATCTGCGTCCAAATGAGACACAAGTCGAAAGTAATCCCTAGTTTTACCCGAATAGAGGTTTAGCAAACATACTCATACTCTGTCCCCCCATCTAGAGATTCCCATAGTAAACCCAAAACCTTGTTTCCTCTCCCTCAGATGCCACCCCAACGATACCCAATGGACAAGACTCCCATCATATTAAAATTCAATAAAGAGCCCAAAGTTTATCACTGAGCGCGTAATACTATCGACATAGATAAAAAATGCCTCTGCACTCAACCTTAACATAATCGAAATCCCAACAAATAGAGAAGTGCTACACCAATCCACAAACACTATGATAATATCTACCCAGTCACGCTCAAACACAATAACAATATCTACCCAGTCACATTCAAACACCATGATATATATCCCGTCCACAATCAAAAACAAAAACAATGGTAATATCTAAGCCTAAATTTGATGGCCCTTCGAGAAAATAACTATCACCAACTGTACCACAAAACTAATCAAATGCTTAACAAACCAAAAGTGCCCTCAACACGAATAAACATATTTTAAATGTCTCTAATAACTAACTTGCTGGGTTAAAAACTTTTTTCCTTTTCTGTGAAGATAAATCTTATAGTTCTAATAAATTCATGCCAAATAGTATTAAACCACATAAATCTACCCTGATCGCACATCACCAGTACAATATAACATCTACCCAGCAACGCTCAAACACTACACTATAAAGACACACACAAACACCACAAACGCATGGACACAGCCGCCACACACATCACCGCACTTACAACATTACTACCCCAAGCAAACCTCACACAAACACGACCATCTATACACCTATCGACTTACAAACACACACACGACACCCCAAATCTCGAGCGATAACAAATATAAACTGCATAAAATCATAAAAATCCCCTCCTAACACGCTCAGTCTCCAAAACCCTATGTACCCCAGGATAAATAGAGGACTGGCTTATAAAGAAAAATGAGTTAAAATAAAAGTTCCTTATGCCCCAAATTATAATATCAAGTCTCATAACCAGAAATACTATATGATCATATGAGCCTATATGCACAACAAAAATGAGCCCCTAAGTCGTTCATTCACAACAATTTAAATTCAACAACATATCCCCCACTCAAAAACTCCTATCCACAAGTAGCAGATATTAATGTGCAATATGTTTGTCTATGTATAGTTTTCCCCTGCGCGTGAAATAAATAATTAATATTCTAAATGAGCCTTAATCTTTAAACAACACAAAAGATATAAACTCAACTCGTCTCTCACTGTATTTTTTTCATCTGTTTGTTGACACAAAAAACTGAATCGACTTCCAACAGCAAGCTACAATTATACGTAACAAGTGTAAATTACATTAGAAGCTTTTCAACTTTCAAATACCGAATTCTAGAGTCAATGAAAATGGCGTTTTGTACAGAGTAAAGCTAACAATCTTCACAACATTCCTCTCGTGTTACTATACAGTAACACACAGATTTAACAATATTTTGTGTTTATTATTATCTTTAAGATAAATCATTCGAAAAGTGATCTTTCCCGTCTATTTCTAAAATTCAATCCCAGAATATCAAATTAAGAACGTTCATTTATATTCCCTTTTTATAATTATGTGAGACAAGACAAGGGGATCTTTATAACTCTAGTTTGACATTCCTCCATCCCGTTAATTTATTGCAGATAAATAAATATCACAACCTATAGGTAAAACCCATAAACTCACAACAACCCCTACCATCTCCGTTGAATCCTATTACCCTCGCCCGATAAAATGGCCATCTCTTCACAGACTTTAATATGATAAACAAATTCCTAGTCCTCGCGTAAAAATCTCTCTACCTGACAACCTATTATTAACCCATGTTTGTTACAAGTACTATTATTCTATAATTAACACCCAAGAAAAACAAAGGATGACAAAAAAATCATTGTTACAGCATAACTAGTTTATCCCTTTATCTTGAGAGACGTAAAGCGCAGATACATTTTAACGAACGTGCACCTAAGACTAGTATGTCTCTATCCACACGAAGCGATGTGAAAAGATATAAATTTACTAGTTAAGGCCGGTTTAAATATGGAATCTACAAGAAATATGGAGTCGAATTATAAACGAATGAAACATCTGTTGCCTTTGTTTCTAACAATGAATTATGAACACACTCCTCGCTTCAACAAACCTCGATATACAGAATACCCAAGTTGTACAATCCTAATGACCAACTCCTACCATAAACATCTGACTGCATATAACACACGATTACACATACACACACACACACACACAAAAATTATATATAATATACATATATAAACTTACAATATTTTTTATATATTGCAAATAAACAACAGGCCTATTATTTCTAAATTCCAAGGTATATGCACGTCAGTAGGGTAGCAATCACTCCCTTCACGTATAGTATAGTACGGGATAAGCAAAGATACGGTACTGTTTACTATTCTCAAAATATATGGAATTACAAAACATCCCCTCCGTGTTAAGATACCTTACTATATATATATACTTAGTATGTGTATGTTGATTAATAAAAGAACTTAAAATATATATATACTCCAAACTAAAGAAGTTATTTAGGTTAACAAATATATTCAAGTTAATATATATATATATATTGTAGAGTTTGTAAATATTGGTTTAATAATACGACCTTTAGACTCCAAAATAAGAATAGAAATTATAATATTAATTTATCATTAATGTTATAGTTTAATAATATAAATCTTCACTAATAACACTATCTCCCTCGCCTCCTTCTACCGCTCGGTGTTGGATAATTTTGTTTTTCCATTATTTTTTTTTCTTTCACATGTTTAATATAAACATTTCGTTTAATCCTACATGTATTTTCTTTTTATTTTTATTATTATCTTATCTTTATATTTATATTTTTTAAAAAGTGATTTATGTACTGTTAATTTATTCTATTGAGACTCTAGTTTATATTATTAATTTCCTTGTTATCAGGGTAACCTTAACACAGCCAGAGACCACATCGATACCCCCGACATCCATAACCCTCGAGTATTGAGCTACATGACCAAACGCCTCATGTAAACTGGTTGTTTCGATACCATTAAAAGCGGCTTCATCTTCTCCCACAGCCCGTCCTTCAACTACCATTCTTACAGCCTGAACTGCACGGCTATCAAAGGTTTGTGAGAGCGGTATTTGAATATAATAACAATTACCAACCAGCACACGATTCTTGACCCACCGCACTCCCCTTGATGGAAATAGGAATAAAATAATATTATAATTAGTATATATATATATATACCTCTTTTTATTATAAGAATAATACATAATTTAAAATGTATAATAAATAATAATATAGTATAATATATATAGCCCACTATTATACATATTATTCTATTTCCTAGAAGATTATCACCAATAAACTACAGTTAGAGAAGCAAGTATCGCGTCACCATCAATAAAAAATATTATACTATCATTAATAATCCTATTATATTTAAGACTTAATTTCTATAACACATTCTATCCAAAAATTGCTAATTTTATTAATATAAATATTTAGATAATATTTATTTTTATAATTTAATTGTTTAATTTTAGCATTCTCCTACACTTAACCAAAATGTTTGAAATCCACCTAAACAATTATATATATCAATACTATCTCCTATAAGCCTCTCACATAAAATAAATATACATAATCCATTATTATATATTATATTTACACCAATTCACATTTTCGAAGAAGGATAAATAAATTACAGTACAATACTGCATATTTAAATGGATTCACTACAATGTAGTATATATTCAACCAAATTAAATTAAATAAACGAATATTAATCATCTAATTTATATTATAAAATAATATAAGAGAATTGTACTAAATATTAATATATATTATTTATTAATTTATATATATATATTTTTTATATAATTTTACTCCTGCATTAGTTGATATGAATTTATACCTTTAATATCTAATCCAAAACCCAGAAGAAGGGTAGATGCCTGACCACAACGCAATCTTAACAATACAGGATTAACTATCTACCTATAGTAAGAAAATGCATAAACCAAGTATAATTGAATATATTTAAATCTGAAACAAACATGTGATTTCAGTGGACGACTTTTTGTAGATAGAAATAAGGAGGAAATTCTTGCCTTTCCTTTGATTCTGACGAAATATATTCTTTTCATCCTTTTTAAACCAATATGAAATCCTGTGCATTGGTTAAATTAAATCCCTTATTTCTCATAATAGCTTTATGTCTTATTAATTGTAGATTGGATGAAAAAAATTATCATTACCTCTTAATTAAAGTTGTATTTGGTAACAAGGATGATTATTATAAGATGCATTAATTTTTTAAATCGTCTAAATAACTCATTTTAAATCACATAGTATAAGCTTAGCTGTAAACGTATAATTTTGAATCAAATTCGTACTCTTGTCGTTTGGAATAAAGTGTTATATTATTCACCAAGTAATGTTAATACCGATGTATGTATATTAATCATGAATCATCCATACTTAAAACCAGAATGAATTTTCTTTTTATACCACACTACTTCTTATAGAGACAGAAAACCAAGTTAAATTGTTACAGTAAGAAGTTCAAATGCATCCATCTGTGCCCCTTACGAGTGATTTCATTCGTTAATATAAAGAAAACTAATGTGTGTATTACATTTTATATTATAAGCTGTAACTAAATTAAAACCTAGTCCCCATTGCTCATAGTAAACAACAACGTATATTTATTAATGAGCGCCTGTCCCACTAAATATGATAATACAATATCTTAGATATAAAATAATAAGTCTACCACTGTATATGACCCAAAAATTAAATCAAGATAACTACTCTAAAATACTACGATGCTTTTATACTACCAATCCTGAATAAATATTTGTTAATAATAACAGTTACCTAAGATGAAGAGTGAGGTCAACTCTATGGTAACGACATACTTACGCCTCATAACCATCTTAATACATAATTCCGAATTGGTGAATTTGTCACCGGCCTCTGAACTACTGTTTCACTGTTTGTTCAATGTGCTGGAAATAGCTGAAGAAGGTAAAGCAAAAGAAATTAAAATCACCCAATATACATATATTATCCAACCTACGTACCTAAATAGAATTATCATATTAAAGCACGTATTTGACTCTACAAGTAAAATAATGAATAATTACTATAGAGTCCATTAAAGTTCTACAAATAAGATTTAAAGGATGTACAAAAAAGGAAGATCGTTACTCTTAATTTACAGTCATACGATGATAGTAGAGACTTAAATATAAAACACTGCTTATCGATATCTAAACTCTCAAATCTCGCTGCCTACAATGTTGTCGACATCTAAGTGCTCCTTTCCTTATGACACAGGTTAAAAAAACATAATTGACTCTGCATAAGCACCAAAAACTAACTGTTCCAAGATAGAACATTGAACCACTAATACACATCTCAAAGCTCGTAAAATTCATCAAGAATAAACTCACTCTTAAACAATCACAATTTTAGTTACATGACTCAATATTAGAAAAAACCCCAAGCAGCCATAAAAGTCAGATATGAATATATTACAGCTCGATACTGAATAAACAAACTGACAGTAAAAACGACTAACGGTATATGAATATAATATGTTATGAGTAGATACTTTAACCTTCCTGACATCCACTCCAAAATCGAATTTTATTATAGAGATAAAATAATACAAGAACTATCTAAGATGTATGTAACACACATTCACACAACGAAAGAATACTCTATTTTTCACTGTGACACAAACTAGAATTTTATATAAACTAATTCGAGACAAAACTCTCAACTCATATAAAAGAACACACACAATCAAATAGAAAATAGAACGGCAGTGACAATTGTTCCTTGATCCATAAAGTTCCATATTAATGATTAATTATTGCACGGTACAAACTAAGAGGTATATATACAAACTCACTTTATAAATATAACCATATATATAATATTACATATATTAACATAATATCAAAATTATAAATCACAAAAACAAAAAATATCAAATATAATAAACCAAATAGTATAAGTAAAATCAAACAATTAAAATTATATAGATATATTAAATATTTTAATAAGCTTCATCAAATCTTTTTACTACTGACATATACTATATAACAACAAGCACTGTTATAATATAAGACTAAAAAGGAATTAGATAGACACTGGTTTATGCCAATTAAAAGCAAACCTCACTATCAATGTATTAAAAACGTATTAAAAATATATAAATAGTTTAAATAATAATATTTACACAAATTAACAAGTTATATTAGTTATTATTAATATATTAATAATATTCTTGAACATAAATACATATTTAATCGCTACAATGAATATGCATAAAATGTCACTTATTACTTTTTAGTTCGAATTAGTAATAAAGAATTAAAATGCTGAACAAAGTGTCCTATTTAACTGACAAATTAAAAACTAATTTTACCTACAATGATTTCACTCATTTTAAATGTCCTAAATAATAATGTAAAACTGCCATATATACAATGAATAAAGGGACAAATATAAAAATCAATAAATTTAAAAATATATAGACCCAAAAAATAAATACACGACTTTTTAGATCTATTAAGTCGTTAATATCTAAACCGTGTTCCTGGAACATTGATAAACTTCATCTTTTATAGCAGTACATGGCCACATTTAGTCATTAAATATTAGATAAGTCACAAATGACCAAATAATACCTAAATTTGTAAAACTTACAAATAATTATTTATCAAACGAGATCCATGTATATATGGTAGAATATATATAAATACAGTGTCCAAATAATATATAATATAATATATCTTTAATAAGAATAAACTCGAAGTTCCACAAGACGGGGTATGCAAGGTGCAGTAATCACTCATGCATAAGAGAGCCAAATTCTCACCAAAATTTTATACACATCACCCCTCTCTAACACAGCAGCCTGCAGACGTTCTTCGCTAATGAAAATGACAGCACAAGAGTACGATGACATAAAAGATAAATATTATACCGAGATACTTGAACATTTTGACGATGTCGTTAGGATTTAGTCATATAGGGTTGATAAGTGAAATCAAATCAATGTATTTTTTTAAACGCTGATGATATACCCAAAAACAGCGTAACCATTAAAATAATAAAAAATAAATCAAATTTAAAACTATACAATATATATATAAACCTAAATCAAATCCTCAAAATTTTACTATAAACAATATATATACACTCACTAAAAGAACCATAATAAATAATAAATCAAAGATAACAACAAAAAAAAAACCACGAAACATATATATATATTAAACATAAATATTCCTACTTTAGTACCTATTTTACTGTAATTTTACTGTCTAGTTATTATAATTCAGTATTTGTTTTAACAGAATCTTTACAGAACCTAAGAATTACAGGAGGAAAGTATCAAATCAAATGAGTTATTAGTATAATAAAGTCGGAAAAGTAAGCATTAGATTAATTTAAACTCAAAATCGCCAGTCTTTTCAAATAGACATTAAAAAAAACATTTTATTCTTTTGGGTATTATAGGTTAATTATAACCAGAAAAATATGTGTGACAATGAATAGAGATTAATCGATAAATACAAATTATTAAGTTTAAATATAAATGATAAACTCTCAAAACAAAGATGCTTGGAATTACAATGCTCATATAAATGGAACAATGTAATTATATTGTTCAATTAGCACAATTAATTTGTGTCTTAAAATATAAAGTTATCAAAAGTTTATATTTACTCAAATTATTTACATATATATAAAAAAATTAATTTTTTCCAAAAAATCAATATATGGAGAATTTAATACAGGCAACATAAAATATAAAATACTTATAATGGAAATTATACGTACAATAATCACAAAACACATGCACTTTATATTTATTATCTCACTAACAAATAAACCTATATATATACCTAGTACAATAATACCATCGAAACAGTGGAACCAACCAAAAGCAAATTTAAAAATATAGCTATCAACATCAGTCCTTCTTTACTAACCATAAATATATTTCTAATATATTAATAAATATAAAATAATTAAATCATATACCTATTTAAATATATATAAATAACACAAATAATTTCATATTCTAGAACACTTCAATAGGATATTTACAAAAATTTATTCTCATAACAGAAAAACAATTCTCGCTGCACCATATATTTTATCAAACTCATAAATTATCCGCAAATCACAAAAATAAATAAATTTAAAACAATGTTAAAATGTTTCAAAAAACTACTCCAACTTATATATAACTTTATAGCAAATAATAGTATTTATAGTCAATAACAGTACAAGTAAGAATGCAACTTGTCAAAAAACTGATAAGAAGCAAGAATATATATAAATTACATTTGTCTGATGGAGCAGAGCTAATGAGGAAGAATTAAAGAACTCTGTAATAAATACAATTAGAAAGAAAATAGCCTTGCAAAAATTGGCCGAATGCAAGTTGAACATGAGTGTAACGTCAGCGAAAAATTAGATCTCGAGCCGGATAGTGTAATTACGTGAATCGATTAATTGCATACTGAATGATTAATCCAAATTAACGCATATAGCCAACTCACTTACCCATCATTGTGAATATGACGGATTATTAAATCAAATTACATAAAAATGTCAACTAATGAAAATAGCAATTCAGAAATTTATGCCATGTATATTAATTACCCAAAATAGTCCTCATATAATGTTAAAGAATAAGTAATTTATTCACCTCTTCAAAGAACTTAAGATTTATATTCCTTAATTTCCCACAACGCGCGCGTTTCTTGAACTCGAGACTGATGCTTCTGCACGTCTAATATGCGTATCCAACAAGTGCAGTCTAGAACTACAAAGAAGGATAACAGATGCATAAGTAAGCAACAGAATAACCCAATAATTCCGATAACTTTGAGAAGAGAATATATAGAAGACTTTAGCCCGAAGTAATCGTAATGTGTTTCTGAGTGTACTCCAGACCGAGAGCATAATAAACCGACCTTATTCTTACTCTAGTAGAACATCAAGCAAAAGCAGAAATAGAATCGCAATCACGTTGTTATTGTAAGATAATGAATGAAAACTCTTATGCCTGGTATTAACAAATTACATAATTGAAGAGATAAAAATAATACTAATAATAATATATAATTATAAAAATAAAATCCTAAAGATAATGTTATTATCTTCAACCTAAAATATGTTTACAGCTAATAATTAATACACTAATATTAGAAATATTAAAAATGTATTATAAAAATACATAATAATATAATTTAGTATACTAGATAATAATAAATAGAATATAATGAACCTAAATAATTATTGAGTTAAATGTCATAGTAAAGATTTGAAATTCCTACTATAATCAGACTTCAGGTCGATTATATTGCATCATATCTGAAATGCAAATGTGTAAATACATGTGGTAATGAGGATGCGTGTATATACACAGTATAGCTACAGAGTTCAAGAATAAAATTATTATGTATAAATTATTCTCAAAAAATTATAAACAAAATAGATAAGTCGCTAATATAGAAAAAAATTAAGGACATTAATATTTTAGAATAAATGTAGAATAAAAAGTGTGATATAATATGAGATAAAGTTATTGTTGCAAAAATCACAAGTAACTATCTTTACTGTATTGTTGAAAGTAAGTAGAAAACTCATATTAAATTAACCGTTTATTCCTGATATAAGATATGAGTATAGTGACTGATTGTAATGTGTGAGTGTGTCGTGTAGTGATGTATGTAGTGTGGTGTGTGTTTGTAGTGTGTTGGATATAAATGTAGATGTGTTAGGTTAATAATTATCACTGTAATATGCTTCTGAAAAACACGAAACAGGTAACGCAGCAACATCGTTAGCTAATTATTGATTGTGAACACTTAATGAATGTATTTAAGTTTAGCATTTATTTAGTTATTTAGTCAGTTAGTTATTTAGGTTTATTATAGAAATTATTATTACTATAGTCTATAGATTATTGATAAAAACCAAAAATAGGTTCAGCTAAGTTTTGCTATGCGATGCTAGGTACTTTTTCGATATTACGCTCAAACTTTGGCTGTGGTGTGTTGTCAAATTTTCTCTTTCTGATGCGCTGTTGCCAAATGTGACTGTATCGATCAGGTTTATCTATAAAATTCTAAAATGTTTCTAGTATAGGATGCGTTATTCCTTCGCTCTCATTGGGCATGTTTAGAGATCTACGTAGATGACTAATTAAATATAATAATTATAACAATAATAAATAAATATTATAAAATAATAAAAATATATAAATAATAATAATAAATAATAAAAATAATAATGAAATAATAATAATAATGATGATAAATAATATAAATAAATAAATATAATAATAGGTATCATAATGTAATGAGAGTTATGATCTAAGCTTATGTTTGCATATAATGTTGGTAATGAGTGGGTTTTAAGAATTAATGAAAAGAAATCGTGTCTAATATAAATAATAACAATTGAAATTTGTTAAAGAGTACACAGTGGTGTAATACTTGCAAAAAATGTGAAAATGTGAGTTATGTTTATGCTAAGGCAATGTTAGCACTTTTTACTGGTGAATTAAAGTACTGGAACTTTTTACTGTTAAATCAGTTATATTCGATGTATAAGGTGATGTGGTAGGTAGGTTTGTTATGTAATCTTTAGCAAATCATACTTAATGTTATGTCAGCTTATTGAAGGATTTATAGAGAAGAGATTATAAAATGACACTTGATGTTTAATAAAAGGGCATATTAATTATCGTTGTGACAGATGAAATATTTTAGGTATAAAGTAATGATGATAGAGCTTTTTAATTAAAAAAAAAAATAAAATAAAATTGTGCAGAATTTGAGAGTAATTGACTAAATGATTAAGGATATGAAAAAGTAAAAGTAAATAAACGTATATAAGTATTTTTACATTATCTAGATATAGTATAGAGTAGTAGGAACATTTATGAACTCATACATAATAGTATCTACACTACTCGATACTTTTTTGCGAGTGAGCGACCTCAAGGTTTTTTTATCTATACGAATGATATATTAGAAGTATTTTCTTAGTTCTTATTATCATTTTGAGATCCCGATAAATGTTAGCAATATATATGTGAAATGACTAAATTTAGTGAAATAATTAAAATACTAAATTAAATTTATCCTGGATAAATCATCGATACTACAGTTACGATGTCATTAAATTTTTTTAACACAGAAAGATATATCTACTAACAATTTAAAAAAATGTATCTGTTTTTATAAATTTTCTATATCAGTTATTCACATATAACAAAATAGATACTATGATAAAAGATTGTAGTCGTAAGTTATAAAAGGGAAGCTGATCCTCAGAAGAGCGGTGCGTGACCCACCTCCCAATGCCTCGTAGAGAATTGCCATAGTTTCTAAGTATCTAAAAATCACACATTTTAGGTTTTTACCCTGCTTTAGTTTGTGATTAAAACACCACGGTGCAAAAAAAATTAATGGTGTTGCATTTAAAGCAGTAAAAATAAAATAGAACTCTGTGTATGAACGCTATAACCCTGAACTTTCTAAATTTGAAATTAAAAAAACTAATAAAAAGTTTTGGTTATGCTTTTAAATGGATGACATAAAATTACGTAGATCAATAGATCAATAACACAATAGATCAGGAAAATGAGGGGTGTTTGATTACTTACTGAACTGACCGGCTCGAACTCGTTTTAATGTAACCAAATTGCACACCCACATTTCACCAGTTACCTAACCACATAAAATGAGAAAGAGAGAGTATTTTAGTTTTAAACAAAAAATAAAGTAACTCTAATTAAATCGTGAATAGGCAACAATCTAAACCTCAACGTGTGTTAATAATAGAAGGAACAGTATATTTAGACTATCACCTTCTATTAAACAACTAAAATGAAGCAAGAATGACAATATATTAAGAACCAACCCCAAGACAAAATAAATTCAAGTCACAAATACCCCAATAAATTAATAAAAAATTTAAATTTAACAAAAGTATATTGTACATATAGTAATGAATTACTCCCCAATAGATAATTAAAACGTAAAATAAATAAAACACATAAAAAACAAAAGCGTAGAAAAATTGTGCTATATTAAACACAGAAGCTCCGAAGAACCAGTAGTAAATGTCTTCGCAACACCCCAGTTTTAGAAAGCATAAGCTTAACACAATATTGAGTTTTAATTGCAACAAATATCAAACCTAGAAATACAGTCATGTGAAGATGTCAGGTCAACCCTTAAGAGCTACAGAACTCAGATTGCGCCAGCGCTATAAACATGCTGATTAAGTAAAAAAGTCGAGCCCCTTATAAATTATCTCGGCAATTGGCCAAAACAAAATCAATAATATGTTGATGAGATGTCGCTCAAGACTTCGAGTACCTCGAATAAAGCATCTTGTACATAAGGATTTCTGTAATAATGCTCAAAATAATACATACCAACTATATAGATATCGAAACTTTGAAGTAATATTAGATTGAAGAATAATAATAGAATAATAGATTGAACTAATACAATACAATCTAATATGGAACCCAATTAAATAATATAATATTATAATAACACTGTTATAAATATATAACACCAACCACCAGCATGCTGTGCTGATGCAGATAAAAACACATTATACCGAATTTAAAGAGTCACAGTTAGAACACAAAAATGCTACATAAATCAATCTTACAACACCCCTTTACTCACCCATATGCGCGTGTCTTTCAAATATAATTAATTGTGTACCAACCACAAGTCAAATAAAAATCATCGTTAATCCCTTCTCCAGTCGTGTCAACAAAAATCTTGCCAAAAAAGTGTGGAGTAACAAACGTGAATTTAACCAGAAATCTTCTGCACTTAACCGGCCGCCCTGACATGTTCTGATTGCCCAGAAGAACTGTCAGTGTATATTGGAAAAACCGTGTAGCAGCCTATAGGGGTTACCCTGATACACTGATGTGAAATAACAAAAACCAATTATAACGATAGTTAATGAGGTCATTCCTCAAAGTTTACTTTCCAGTTCTGAGACCCGTCCGATGCCATAGACAAAATAACCAGACTCTTTCACATACGAATTAAAGGCGATATCCCTGATGCGTATTTCGTAAGTGTATTGACTTCAAATAGGATAGGAGTTCTGAAAGCAGAGACAATTCCACCAAACCAAAGTTAGTAATATAGTTGTGAGACCATGCAGGCAAAGTATAAAGACAGTACCACTCGTGATGTAATAGGATGATCCTGAGATCTATGATAGGAAAGAAGAAAAAGAGTGAATAATAAATAATAATGTAAAGAATATTAAATGAATAATAATGAAATAAATAGCAAAAATTAGAGATAAATAATGAATGATTGTTTTCTGCTGTTTACTAGAGATCGCAGATAGATAGGTTTGAGATTAATTAAAGATAATATAATGAAATAAAATTAGATAATAGATAATAAGTAAAATCACCGATAATGTATGTACAGCGATATTGGGTGATGAGTAGGGAAACTAGAATACCTCACGTAATTAAGAACATAAAGATTGTCAAAATACTATGCCACCTTCTGCATAGTAAATTGAGGAAGAAATAATTTCTGAATTGTTCTAGGATTACACCCATTGACCACCATGAACTCTGCGTATCGTCCACAAGTTAGGCTAGGATGACCATATATTTTTTGTTATCACGTTATGTCGTAAAATCCATTACACAGTGATTTAAGTAAAAGTTAACGACCCAATTCACAATATCTTACCGATATGTTTAGAAAAAGTGTTGAGAGAAAACCAAACCAATATATTTCATTAAACTATTGTAACGTAACCTTGAGAATAGTTAAACACAAGACTACAGACAACATATTAAAAGGTAGATAAGTAATAAGGTAGAAAAAGCAGTGAAGCAAAATTTAATAAAAATATGTAATAGCAAAGATCTAACATAACAAAGTGTAGAAGATCAATGAGATCACTAATCGAGTAGGGAAGGGAGGCTGGCACTGGTGTTATCAAATATTAATGGACTAGGAGATTTAACTAGTATATACTGCATTTAGCGCCCAAAATGAGATAAAAATATGAACAACACAAAAATTAAGTCAAATACAACATAAAAAAAGAGAATAGAAACGATAATATATATATTAATATAATGAGGGTTAAAATAGACCAACCAAGAAAATCTCTTACAAATAACAAACCACAAAATAAACCCCAAACACACAAATGTGATCCCGTAGTAAAACAAAAAGATATGTGCAATTGACGTCTTTACACAAAACATGCTCACGCACTAAACCGTAAAAAGCCTGCCCGGGGTAAGAAAATAAGAAATAAGAATAAATAATATTAAGATATATTAATAGTAAATATAATAATATATAGAAAAGTAAAGAGATATAATATATAGATATATATTATATATAAGATAGAAAATTATACTATGACCAATATATAATATAATATAAATTAAATTTATAAATCGTTTAAACATTATAAAAGAAATAATAATATATATGTATATATATATGTATACTATGTATGTATGTATGTATGTATTACTTAAATTATATGTTGTTAAATCTGATCTTATAATACTTTCCGTAAAGTCCGTAATGTAAGAGGTTAGGGAGGTAAAATGTGTCTATGAGTGTTGATTTACTGACTTTACTCTTTTAGATATGAGTTTAAAAATGCAAAAATATTTTAGTTTTTATCGTTAATGAGAAGAAGAAATAAATAATTTTAATAGCAAAAAACAAAATGTTTAAAGAAAACAATAATCAAAATTTAAAAATGAAATAAAAAAATAAGCAAGATAAATAATCTTACGAATAAAAAAGTAAATGAAGAAAATTTAAAAATAAAAACAAAACCAATTAAAATATTAAAACAGATGATATAAAATAACAAAAATTAAAAGAAAAAAAATCAATTTTCAAAAAACAAAAAAAAAAAAAATTAAAGATACCTTAAGATGTCATTAAATTAGAGATAATTATGTTAAGCTACTATTATAAATATTACATAATAGGACAAACAAGAACTTTATGATTATAGTTTTTAAGATTGGACGTATTAATAAAAAGAAAACACGTATGCAAAATAATAATTGAAATAGAACATGTTCAAGTCTAGAGAGAGGACAGACACTTGGGACCTGAAAGAGAAGGGGGGTATACTAATAACTCAGCACTAGTCAACTGGACTCCTGCCACCGGATGAGGGTTCGAACCAACTATAAGTCATCCAGTATCATCACTTTCAACTCTATCATCCTTCATCCTTTCTTCAGTTCTATCTGTTTAGCATTAACCGGTGCCGAAAAGGGTTGAATCCCTCACAAAAGGGGTGAATCTCTCTCAAAAGGGGTGAATCCCTCTCAAAAGGCTCATATTGATTTCTTACACCTTATCTAAACTATACATATTTTAATATAGTATTATAATAAATATTATAATATATATATATATATAAATTAATTAAAAATAGAGTAATATGATTTATATTAATATACCTACTGAAAAAATAAGAATATTATTAATAAATATTACTTATATTTTATTTACCATATTGTAATTTTGTGTTAGCTGTTACGTCCCAGTATATGACTGTAGCTTAATTATAACTTCATAGCTGTATCCTCAAGCCCTATACCTATATGTCCACACCAGACGCCACGAAACTTCCCCGTTACTCACAACGCAGCACATCCGCTGCGGCACCGGAAGACCTACCAATTGGCCAAGATGACTTATGAGGCTACACTAAAAGTTCACACGTGATAAATAGTCATTGTTTAGAGTAACTTGCTATACTGTCATGTCATAACTACGAAATGGCTGTACACCTCTATGCATGTAAATGTAAAGCTGATCATCTCACATGTAATGTACGTGTAATGTGTATTATGTAATGATATTACTCGAACAGAGCACTGACCTCACATGAATATGAATGTAAACTTGATCTTTATGATATGTAAGAAATTCATGTGTACTGGTATGTATGTATGTAATACGTATTTATTGGTATAAATGCAATACATATAATGACATATTAACGTCTAATACTATAGTTTGCCATAAAATACTCTGATAGAGAGATAATGATTTGCTTTGTTTAGTACTATTATCCACTCCATTCAAACTAATCACTTACCTCACTAAGTGTAGTCACTCAAATATAATAGAAGAAGTTGAGTATAGAACTTTATAGAAATCACCTTCAATTAAATAAGTAATAGTTAAATAGTAGTAGAAGTTCTCGTATATATATATATATCTACTATATAAGAAAATGTACGTTAGCTAACCCGGTACTCATGCTTGAACTCACGTAGTAGTGCCAGCCCTCCCTAGCAACCAAGACCCACAATATATATATCTTAATATATAATTATATATATTATTATAAATTATATATATATGATATATATACTATATATATATATATATATAAATAATATAAATATATATTTAATTATATTATAAATAATATAAATTATAATATATTAATAATATTATAATATATTATATATATTATATATATATATTAATAATATATATAGTATAATATAATAAGATATATAAAAAAATTATAGAGATATAATATATATAATATAAATAAGCGCGCCTCAGCGCGCGCATCTTCTACTTATATAGTAGTTCGTATCCTTATCTGTCAGAACCATTTCGACGAACAAAATAAAAACCTATATAGGATAAAAAACATGAACACAAGCATAATAAAAAGCCAACCTTACCTACTACCTTCTACTCACTATATACCTAATAATAATATAATAAAACCTCACTCAATACAAAAATCCACTCCAAACTCATTATATAAATACATCTCCACATAAAACTCTCACCACTATTAAACTCTTAAGCTCACCCCCATGTGACGTCCAACTAATAACGCAACACTACACTACTCCCTATAACCACCATGATCATCCATTTCTATGCCACTCCGCTTCTTATATACCTATTACTCTCCCTGTAAATCTACTTACCACATGATCACACATCTCTTCCTTCAATAACATTACTAGGTATTTATACTAAATCACTAAATCCAATGTTCTTACTATTACTACCCTACTACGTACGTTACCACACACCAATCATAAACCGCTTAATCCAACCGAATCAATCATCACCTTTACCATATAGACTACTAATAAACATAATTACTCAACATACTTTATCATTATAGTCTTACTATCATTTACCCTTTCTCACACATCACACTTTATACTCATTAACTCCACAAATATATCATTATCACCTTCATATAGTTTACAACTCTCATCACTACTCATATGATACACAACCCTAAATATATTTACATCTGAACATAACTTTAATCATATATATATTAATATAATTCCAGACATAGTCTCACTAATATACAATAACACAATAAACAACAACCCTCATGTAAAACCCTACACACTCAAGACTTTTTACATTCAACCAACGATTTAATTGCACAGCAACCTTCCTCCATTCACAACTTCCTACTACACTCTGGCATCGTCCTTCCCTTCTCATCCAAACATACCCCTAATATTTAAACTCAGACACTTCAGATGTGCTCACCATCAACCATAACTTCACACAGAGTGGCCTCACTCACAACCATATCTTACTCTTATCTACGTCTTACTCAAGCCCCTCCTTTACACCACCCTCCAAATCTTCTTTACCAAATCCTCCAGAACTTCTCAATTCCCACAAAAACCAAATCATCCCATATATACTAATGCACCCCTCCACCTACTTTTGCACTTCTAACAACCATTTCCTTCATCTGCTTTCAGATTTTCTAACCCCATCCGATATACAAATTAATAACCAAGAACAAACAACAACCCTGTTCTACTCCGCTTAATCCTAAACAACACCATTACACCATATCTTACACACCTTCACTAGTCTATACATTACTTTATTCCACAGACCTAACCACCAACACCATATACACTAACCTGCCATAAACCTCCCTATTAACTCTATCATACGCCTGTTGGCAATCCATAAAACCTAAATACAATTTATTCATCTCTCCCTCATTTTCTCAATCATTTTTCAATTAAAATTTCCCACACACCTCTACCACTCCTAAACCACCTTGTCTTCACCAATCATCCTCTCAGTCACCCGATGTACTCTTTCAGATATATACCTCCCTACAATATCAAAAACTTATTCCCCTAAATTTCTACAGTTCCCATCCTCCTACCCATATATAAGTACTATTACCCTCCTCCAATCCCTTGCAACTATACCTTCCATAAACTATACACACTCTCCAATCCAATCAATCACATCTCACCTCCATTCTTAATATATACCTTTAATCACTAACCTCAGATTTACCATTCCTAACTTTTCACTCTACCCAGACCCCTCCTTACTGAAGAACCTCAGCCCAAAATACCTGCCTCTGACCATCAAACCCACACACATTCATATCACCTCTTCAAACTGAATATTGTCAGATTTCGAATCTCTTCACACTCTTCTCACATCCATTTCATCAGTTACAAAGCACCATCCCAATCATTATTCTAAGCATATTCCCCTTATTCTCATTTAACCTTTCGCCTCTTTCCAGAACTCCATCCTGTAATCCTCAATTCATCTCCTCAAACTGTCATTACCTTTTTTTCTCCTACTTTACACCTTTTAAGTCCTTTTCCTCCTTTCTAGTCCCACACACCTTACTTTTTTCTCATCATTCTTAGACATCAAACCACGCTCTTTTACCTTTAAACCCTTCATCACTCTTCATTCACATCCGTAATATTCTACTTCCTACTTTCACATCACAACTTCCTTCACTACTAAACATTCTTCTCATTTGCCCCCAGATTTGTTCAGTATCAACTTTTCACATTCAACCTTTTACTAGCGAGCGCTCTTACAATATCCTTATTGTCTTGCCTACTTAACTTCTCACTCTTAATTACACCCACTTCCTTCCTTACACTTCTCTCCATCCAACCGCCCACTAACTTAATTTACATAACAGATAATATCCAAATCCATTCCTAAACCCTTTAACTGAGTAAACATCAAACACATACTTCAACATCTCCTTCTCACCAACACAAAATCAATATACTTTTCACTTCGATACCACTCTACCTACACCAACTCTATATACTTATGAGATACTCTTGTTTTTTAAAGAAAGTATACTTACACACATACCTCCTCTTACACAAAATCAATCACCTTCCTACAATTCTCATTTCCCCCCACCCAAAAACCACTTCTATACCCATCCTTTTTGATCACCTAACCATCCATTCAAGTCCCCCAAAACTATCATGAAGCTCCCACTCACCCCATCCAGAACATCATTCAGATATCCAAAAAAATCACCTCTTCAACGTCCCTCAAACATTCAGATTATCCTAGAAAACCTCACCTTCCTTTTCAAACTTAAATTTAACCACTTAAATTCTAACTCAACACATCAAAGCACCATAGCTGTTACCACAGCATCATCAAAATTGCAACTCCTTCTCTCCCTCTTTCATTCTCTTCACACCAGCACACAACACATTCACATTCAACACCATTAATTTCTTACACACTCTTTACTATCGATACACGACAAATCAAATTCCCTTCTAAATACATCAACCTCTCTTCCTCTTCTCCCAACATCTTATTCCTCTACATTCCATGACCAACATTAATACAATATCCCGAAATAAGAACCGTTTACGGCATCACACCTTCTCCGACCTGCATTAGCATCCTGCAAAATAATTGGTTATCACCAACCCAACTACCAACCAAACAACAAAACCCAACAATTATATAATAATATATAATAATATATATATAATATATATTATATAAATATATATATAAATATATATATATATATATATAATATATATATATTATATAATATAATATATATGCTAAATTTTAGGCAAAGGGTGAGTATATATAAATATAATATTAATAGATATAATAATATATATATAATATATAATATAATATAATAATATATATAAATATATATATATATATATATATATATTATAAATATATATATATTATATATAAATATATATAATAAAATATAATATATAATATATAAATTATTCCTTCAAAGATTAAATATTCTTATTTCTTCAATTGTTTTTAATTTTCTCTTCCAATGTTTCGTAACGTTCCCGTGCTATTAAACACTTTGTTAATGCCAAATGCTATCGACATACTAAATCATCTACAAATAATTCAGAAAATCCAGCTATAAAATCTCATTCGACAAATTCCAATTTTTCTACGCATTAAAAATTAAAAAAATAAATAAACTTATTAATTAGTAAATTACTACTTCATAATCTATATGATATTTTTTCATTTTTTACTAAACCCTTAAAACTCCCGGTCTGGCAAACAGTTATAAGTTATATTTTTTTTATTCGCCCAGGCTTTTAATTTAACCTCCCCCTGCTACCCAACTTATATAATATATTTCTATATATATATATTAATATATATATATATAATATATATAGTAATATATATATTATATATATATATATAATATATATATATTATATATATATATATATATACGATATATATAACATTTATCATATACAATCCTAACCGTACTCCTAAATAGATATATAATATATTATATTATATAATATAATAAATAAAATATATATATATAATATATAATAATATATATATATTTATATAATATATATATAATCATAAATGAAACAACTACATAACTTAGTAACATGAACTACAGTCTATCACTATCATTGGAATGATAGTTCTTAAAAGTAATAGACTTCCAGGTTCTCCTTCATTTCCTCTTTATTATTATTATCAAGACAAGGAGAACTGTTGTCCTTTCATTGTGGTCATCATAATATCAGCGAGATGATGGGGGAAGTTTACTCGGGAGGAGGAAATGGAAAGAATTGTTCTTCGCTTATGGGTGAATTCTTTAAGAGTCTTGCGGGTATCTTGTGTGAAGTACTTTTTCTTCTTATTAACCTTGGGAATTCTTAAAGGAGTTTCGAATTTTGAACATCAGGTTGGGGGGTTTTATCGTCAATTGGAAAATTTTGGGGGGGATCTTTGAAGTGAGAGATTCTTCATATTAGGCTAATTTGAAAAAGTTACTTCTTATTCCGATTTTACGTTTGTTGTCTTTCTTGATGTTATTTTACGTGCGGCGTTAAACGTTAAATTTGTGAATATTCCAATATTTCTTGAATAGGATGGGGTTTGTTGTTAAGCGATATATTTGGGGGAATATTAGAAGATGTGAAAGAGTTTTTTTTTGTTTATTGGGAAGTATTTTGTAGCGACTTCTTTCGTTATTCACACTAGTAGTAGGAAAATACTCACTTATTTTCATTTTTTTCTGTTTTCATTGTTTCACTGTTAATTTCACTTTACTAATTTTAATCATTAAAGTGTGGGAATTGTTTGAGTCACTCTGGGGTCAACAAGCTTTGTCGTAACTATAAACTAGCTTAGACAAAAGGAATTAACAAAAGGAGTAATTACTAATTAGTTATCTTTATTTTACAATGGATTGAGAGCAAAAGTTTGACACTTGGGCGTTTCACAGTTTATATTATATTCAATAGTTAATAGTATTTAGTTTTTATAACTTTATATTTCACAGTAGAATTAATGTTATTGAGTAAGTACCAGGCCCTGCTTGTAGGGCCTCTTTTAATACACGCACCTCTTCTATATTAATTAGTGCTTTGGCAAATATATTTTAATTCAATGAAGTGTTAGTTTAATGATTGGAATGTCTAATCACTTTAATTTTACAATATTATTAACTCTACATTGTTGATATATTGAATATACAAAAGTATCGGCATTGAGCCCACACTTCCACTTCTGTACAGTTTCAATTTCCTAGGCACACTCTCGATAGAATCCTAAAATCCACCCAGCTTGGGGCTGAGAGAGGGACGCTAAAATTGAGTTTCTCCCTGATTGGTCCTTTGAGTTTTAAATAATATAATAGCAGCTTTGTTTTATGTTCTCTTAGAATAAGTTTACGAAGGAAAATCTTCCTTGAAACTGCATGATTATTGTAGATTGAGGTGTACATAATATTATAGTAAGGGGGCGCAGCCTCCTACATATATATATATATATATTATATATATACTATATATATTATATATATATATTTATATATATATGATTATAGATATTATATATATAATATATTCTTCAAGCATATATATATAGGATACTATATATATATATATAAAGCGTTTATAGGGGTATAGTTTAGAGGGATTGGAGAACAGCAATAGTACCCTTATATAAGGGTAAAGGGGTAAGGGCATAAGTGGTGAATTGATAGGAATATAAGGGAATAGTTTATATGAGTGTTGTAGAGAAGATATATGTTGGTATTTTGGTTGATAGAGTTCGTGCGAGGCTACTGAGGGACTGATTGGTGAAGAACAATGTGCTTTGAAAAGTAGAGGAAAAGTTGTATTCAAATTTTTATATGAACAAATGATTGAAGAAAATGAGAGAAGAATATTGAAGCTCTTAGGCAGGTGTTAGTGATATATGGTGTTGGTGGTTGGTTCTAATGAAACAAAAGTTTGTATGACGATCAGTGAAGGGTGTGTAATTATTATGGGATGATAGTGATTGGTTGGTGTTAATAGTGGGTGAGGCAGGGATATCGAATGTCTAGCTGGTTATTCATTTGAATATGGATTCGGTTATGAATAATTAACAGGAAGGGGTGTCAGAGGAAGGTGTTAGAATGATAGAGAATTCAAGAGAGTGGATGATGCTCTGCTTGAAGGCAGAATGTAGAAAAGAGAAAGGTTAGGTATTAGTGAGGAGAGAGGCTGGTGTGAAGTCAGTTAGAATGATGATGCACTGAAACAAGTTGTCTCGAGTTAAATATATATATATATATATATATATATATATATATATATATATATATATCTTTTATATATATATATATATATATATATATACTATATATATATATTATATATATATATTGGAATGAAAAGGAAACGGATGAGTAATTGTAGCAAGGAATTGTTGTGAATGGTAGATGGTGGCTGCGCATAAAATCTCTGGTGGAACTTAAGGGACTAAGTCTTGAGTGCTCTGCGGGTTTTTGCATAAGGTAGTATGTTGTAAAAGTGTTAAATGTATAAGTGTAGAAAAAGTATAGTATGGAATAAAAGGTATAGATTCTAAATTACAATGTGTTCAAATGGACAATCTTAGTGAGAAAAATGGATAAGAATGAGATTAATAGCATTAGAGAGTTTGTTCTGTGCAGAAGTGCGTATAAGAGAATAACTAGAGTAATTGAGATGGTTTGGTCATATGAAAAGAATGGATGATAGTCGTTGGTTAAGCGGTGTATAGTGGTGAGTATGTTGGGAGACCGAAGGAAGTGGAATTGAGCTAGTAAAAGGAATGCTGATGGAGAAGAAATGTGAGGAGTAGCAGAGGCCGTGAAGACAAGGTGCATAAGTAGGGTGATGGAGGGGTTTTGGTGAGAGGTAGTGTTGTGACCTGGCCAGGTGAAGACCACATTGTATCGATATATCACAGTGAGGTCGTTCGCAGTCTCATGAACTTAGGGTGTATTTTTGACTGGACGAGTTTCTCACTTAAGGGTATATTTATATATAGTTACATACATGCATAGCATATATATATATATTATATATATATATAATATATATATGATTATAACTATATTATTTATAATATATATATATATATATTATAGTATTATATATATATATATATAGATATAATATAGTATATATTATATTATAATATATAATATATATAGTATAATATATAGTATATGTACTATATATATATTATATATTATATTATATATATATAAATATAATATATATATACTGTATAAATATATAAATATATATATATTATATATATAATATATATAAATATATATTATTATATATATTATAATATATATATATATTATATATATTTTATACCTGTATATATATATATATATATATATATATATATTTTATATATTACTATATACTATATATTATATATATAAT
>JABUQX010091940.1:0-2500 GCA_015478945.1 Trachelipus rathkii | reverse complement strand
AATGTCCTAAAGAAGAAAGGCTCAAGCGAAATGGCTCTGCTAGATTCCCTGCCAAATAACGGGAGATAAAATAAAAGTAGATAATGCGGTTTTCTACATGTAATTATACTATACTATATATATATATGTATATATAATATATAATATAATATATAGTATATATATATATAAATATATATATATTTATCATATATATATATTATATTATAATATTATTACTATATATATATTATATATATATATATATATACATATATATATATATAATACCTTCTCTATTTTATTTTTTTATTATAAATACAGTTTGCAAGCTTGATAGAAAATATTATTATTACTTTTGCAGCTATATATACTCGTATACTATATGATTAGTTATATTATATTTATATCTATATATATATATATATGATATATATATATAATTATAATATATATATAATATATATATCTATCTATGTGTGTGTGTGTTGTGTGTATAATATATTTATATATATTATATATATATACTATATATAGTATATATATATATATATATATTATATATTATATTATAATTATATATATATATATATATTATCTTATATTTATTATATATATATATATATATATATTATATATATAGTATATATATATATATATATTATACTATAGTATATATATATATATATATTATATATAATATCTATATCATATATCGTCATATATATATTATTATATATATATATATATAATATATAACTTATATCTAATATATATATATTTTTATATATATAATATATAATATATATATATAAATATATTATCAGAGTATATAGTAACTTTTTGCTTCATTCCATTTTTAAAATCATAAATTACATTAAAATATCATTACATGAAGGAATTACTATCTGCTCTCTGCTGGGCAATTAATTATTCCTTTTAATATATATACTATACTATATATATATTTAATATATATAATATATATATATATATATATATATATATTACTATATCTATATATTATATAAATATATAATATATATATACTAGATGTATATATCTATATATAGTAAATATATATATAATATATATATATATATTATATAATTATATATATATATATATATTTATATATATATATATATATATATAATATAGTTATTTTGTTTTGTTTAAAACCATTTTTTTGGACTGTTTTCTGTCCAAACTACTTTTTTTTGTGTGTTTTTGCGCTATTTGATGCTTTTATTCTGCATATGTATAATTATTTTAATATTTACATTTCTTTTTATTATTATTATTTGCAGCTAATTTCTTTTATAATGGTCTTAAAAATAGTTTTGGTATCAGTAATTGTACTGTATACTATTACTGATTTAATGGTACCAGGATTCAGCTTGATACTATTGCATGGGTGCTTAAATTAGATTTTTTTTTTTTAAATATTATTCAAATTAAAAACTTTGGTTTAGGAATGATGTCAATGTTTGAAACAGTTTACCTTTGGGAAATTTACCTTTGTGATTTTTAACTTTGGGAAATTTATCTTTGGGAAATTTTTTGCAGGCAAGATTCAATGAGGAAATTAAATAAAAAAAATTATGTCTAACTATTAACCATTTTAAAAACTCAATTTTTGAAACGTAAACTATGGGAAAAATTATTCTCAAGACTATTAGCATTAAAATTAGCTTGAAATTAATAAAAAACAATGTTAAGAAAAAAAAAAGCTGAAAATCGCTTGTTTTTTGGTTCATGTATTTTTGAAAAAAAAAAAAATGTTTTTAAAAATTTAAAATTTTTTTACTTATATATATATATATATATTATATATATATATATATATATATATATATTATATATATATATATATAATTTTAATATATATATATATATATATATTATATATTTATATATAATATATATACTATATATAAATATATATTATATATATATATTTAATTATATTATATATATATATTATTATATATATATATATATATATATATATATATTGGTAGAGGGTGTGAGGATAAATTTTTACATTGAAGCAAATGATTAAGAAAATGAGAGAGAAGAGGAATAAATTGTATTTAAGGTTTTATAAATTTGCAAACAGGCGTAGAAGGATTAGATAGGAAGCTCTATGGCAGGTATTGGTGATATAACACTGTGTTGGTGGTAGGCTTTTTTAATGGAATCAAAAGTATGTATGACGAGAATGAAGGCGTGTGTAATAAATAATATGAAGTTGAAAGTGATTAATTTAATCTTGAGATCGTATCGAGGCAGGGAGTATTATGTCTCCTTGGTTATCTTCAATTTATATATGGATGGGTTTATGAAAGAATTTGAGGTAGGGGTGGCAGGGGAAGGTGTTAGAATGATGAAAATCGAAGAGAGTGGAGGATTCCTACCTATGCAGATGATTTCGTTTGTCGGTGGCGAATCTGAAGAGAAGTTTGAGAGAGATTGGTAGAGAGAATTGGCAGGGTGTGTAAAGGGGGGTTTTGAAAGT
>JABUQX010091939.1:37500-40000 GCA_015478945.1 Trachelipus rathkii | reverse complement strand
ATATTTTGAAAATATTTGCCTCTGTATGTATTTCAATGTTGTATTTTTTCAAGTATATATTATAACCTTGTTAATGACAAGCCCCTAACACAAATACTTATGGAAGATAGGTTCGAAAAGCTCCATATTCTGAATCCTGAATTAAGTCTTTCAAGGGAAATATCCCAAATCACCACTCACCACCCCCCGCCTACGGGAAGGAAAAGTATTTTGGCACTTCGGTGCTGCTGCAAACTGATCGGAATTGCTGTCGTACGTTTTTAATTTACTATGGAATAGCTATTAAGAATAAAGGATCAATTTTAGCAGCTTGTCATGTATAATATTCACTAAACTTTCATTATTACTTCAAAGAATTTTAATCTAAACCCTTGAAAAATTACATAATAAATCAGTTATTTAAATGCAAATTTGTCAATGTTAGTACTCAAAAAATATCTTTAACCTTTTAGGGACCTCTATGTACTATATGCTCAGTACAAGAAAAATACAACTGGAATACATGTTTCGCACAAAAATTACATCTGGAATACATATAGACACAAAAATCCATCTGGGACATAATACCTCAAGCAACAAGTTTATCTGAACTATAATGTTCAACATGAACCATAAATAGAAACAATATATCATACCAACTGAATACATTGGATATATAATGTCACCCAGATAAACATATCTGGAATAATTTCTTCGGCAAACAAGAACAAACATGCGAAACAACTTCACTCATAGACGGAATACATTAGAAAAAATATGCACCACAAATGGCTGTTTATGGGATATGGACCACACATGCCCCAAAGATTAACTTGTAGTGGATATATAACATATGGAGTTATCTAGAATCTAGATCACACATGACTCATAAATGAATGTACAGAGACACTCAAACCACGGCACATTAAGACTAAAAACCTGACCCGCGAGCTCAGCCAATCCGGCCCACGGTAGAATATACTGGTCTTATCTTTAATACAATTTTAATTAAATTAAACACTCACAATTAAACACACTGTAAGAAACTATAGCCACAAAACACACTAGTCGCACTATATTTCGCTTATCAGATCCCACTTGTCGCTTCAAATTCAAACTTGGTATGATGACCTACCTAGGTCTTGGCCATTGGGACTTAGTGGAGGGGTCACTGTGGCCCCTAGTCTAAAAAGTTTGGAGACCCCAGATTTAGACCGCAAATGTTCTACAAATGAACGTGTGTGGGATCTAAAGCATTATATGTTACACAATGTACCATATCTATGACTGGACCAAACCATACCCTCAATATGAGCGTATCTGGAATCTGAGCTACAACTGCACCTTAAATTGGGAATCTGGACTACGCATGACCTAAATGAACTCTTTTGGAATCTGTAACGCCTTCACATGTGAACGCATCTAGAGGTCGGGGCCATGCTTTATATACAAATTATCTTATCATAGTCAAAATACACATGTTTACAAATGAACGTGTGAGATCTAAACATTACATGTTACACAATGTACCATATCTATGACTGGACCAAATATGCCCTCAAATAAACGTATGCTGGATCTGAGTTACAACTGCACCATAAATTAAGTAATCTGGACTACGTGACCACAAATGAACTCTTTTTGGAATCTGTAACACATGTGATCCACATGTGAACGCATCTAGGGTCAGGGCCACGATTAATATACAAATTAGCTTATCCATAATTCGAAACACATGTTTTACAAATGAATGTGTGAGATCTAAACATTACATGTTACACAATGTACCATATCTATGACTGGACCAAATATGCCACTCAAATAAACGTATCTGGAATCTGACCACAACTGCACCATAAATTAGAATCTGGACTGCATGACCACAGTGAACCACTTTTGGAATCCGTAACACATATTGCTCCATGTGAAAGCATCTAGAGTTAAGGCATGTATACAAATTAAACATCCATAATCCGAAACACATGTTTTACAAATGAACGTATGTGAGATCTAAAACATTACATGTTACGCAATGTACCATATCTATGACTGGACCAATATACCACTCAAATAAACATTAATCTGGAATCCTGAGCTACAACTGCACCATAAGTGGGAGAATCTAGTTACGAATGACCACAAATGAACTCTTTTTGGAATCTGTAACATATATGATCACATGGGCACATCTAGGGTCAAGGCCACGCTTAATATAAATTAGCTTATCCATAATCCGAAACACATGTTTTACAAATGAACGTATGTGAGATCTAAACATTACATGTTACGCAATGTACCATATCTATGACTGGACCAAATATGCCACTCAAATAAACGTATCTGGAATCCGAGCCTGCATCTGCACCATAAACTAAGAATCTGGACTACGCATGACCACATATGAACTGTAACACATATGCTCCACATGTGAACTCATCTGGGGTCAAGGCCACCTTAATATACAAATTAGCTTATCCATAATTTGGCTGCGGTTTAAAAATGAGCGTGCATCGGAATTTGG
>JABUQX010091939.1:25000-30000 GCA_015478945.1 Trachelipus rathkii | reverse complement strand
ATATTTGCTTCTACACAAATGTTCATAGCAGAAATAAAAAAGATTAGCTGATTAGTTATACCATAAATTAGAATCTAGACATTGTTTGCATAACGGAAGCTTGGGTTAATGAAGAATTGTATGGAGATTCCTTTCAGGAATATAAAATAGATGGATATTCTCTTTATTTATACCAGCGGAAAGGAAAGAAAGGTGATCTTGTGGCGCTTTATGTTAAAAGCAATATTCAATCTGTATTGACGTAGCTGAGAGTCATGATGTTGAATCGGTGTGGGTAGACTATTATTTACAATAAATCGTTACCAGAAATTAGAGATATTTTATAGACCATCCTGGGTCAAGTTGAGAAATTAGACGTGGAAGTGGTAAAAAGAAAGTCAAGACAGCAGGCCACAACAAGAAAATTATAGTCATAATTTGTTATTTTACCATTTCTAAAGTCAATAGTTCCCTTGTATTATACATGGACCAAAAAAAGGATTTATGTATTTATAAATTATATACTAAACTTTTGAAGCCAGATAAATTATAAACTTCTAGAACTTACAATGATTGGTAAGAATAATATTAACTAACATTGATATAGTGAATGAGTTAGAGTTGAGGAGAAGATTTGAAATTAGTGAGATAATATAATTAATTGTTGCCATGAGTGATATCTATAATTTAAATTACGGATTAATAGGGAAAAAGATCTTAGATTTCCAGGCTAGCAGTTTTGCCCAAATTTCGAGAAATTGCTTATGTATAGTAAGACTGGGATAGAGAATTTAAATACCAAAACTGTTTTATCATGTGGGAACATTTTAAGATAAACCCATTAGGGTGGTGAAGAGAAAACCTGTTTGGTGGAATAGAGAGATAAGAGAGAAAATCAATTTTGATGTTTTAAAATATTGAAGGGTAATGGGAAGGATGATTTTGAAAATTATAGGAAGAGTAAATGAACCCAACCTAGAGTCAATACTTGAGCAAATAAAGGGACAAAGTGAATTTAACAGGAATAGTAATAAAGGGCCTGAAGAAGTTTTTAGCTTTCATATAAAATTTAATGTAAGGCATGTGGTACAATTGGTCCAATTAAAATTGATGAAAATTTAGTGAGTTCAGATAAGGAGTTGGTCAACATTTTCAATGCTTATTTTGCGTCAATGTTTACTGAGGAAAGATTGGATAATAGTTTGGAGACTAATAGTTCTGGTATGCATGTAATAAATAGACCTACAGAATTTGAATTTGATGTATAAAGAATATTAAATCTTTACTGGACCATATTGACCCAAGTATAGCTACAGATCCTGATGGTATATATGGTAGAATTCTGAAGGAGGGTAGTACGAATATTGCAAAGGCACAGTATTTGGTTTTTAAGCGATCTATAACATTTGGTGAGGTACCTGACCACTGGAAAACAGCATATATTGTGCCTATTTATAAGAAAGGTAGTAAGGAAGATTTGGAAAATTATAGGCCAGTTAGCTTAACATCTCTGGTTGTAAAACTTTTGCAAAGGTTACTAAAAGGTCATATAAAGAAAAATTTAGAAGATAACAAGATATGGTTTTAGAAATGGTAGGTCATTTGACAAACCTTTGAGAATTTATGGAATACATTACTGACTTTATTGACCGAAGAGATCCAGTTGATATTATATATTTAGACTTCAACAAAGCTTTTGACAAGGTTCCCCACATAAGGCTATGAATAAGTTATTTCAATGTGGTATAGGTGGAATGGTATATGGCTGGGTTAAAGAGTGGTTGTGGTATGGAAAATAATGTGTACAACTAAATGACAATAAGTCATCATGGGAAAAAGTGAAGAGTGGTGTCTCACAGGGTTCAGTGCTGGGGCCACTATTGCTTCTAATAAATATAAATGATTTGGACTAGGAACTTATATATAAGGTTTCTAAGTTTGTAGATGACACCAAAGATGCTACCTTGGTAAGTAATATTGATGGATGTATAAAGATTCAAAATGATCTTGATAAACTACTTGGGTGGGCAGATAAGTGGCAAATGAATTTTAATAGTAAAAAGTGTAAGGTTCTTCACCTAGGTTACTCAAATAAAAGTTTTAACTACGATATGAATGGGGACTGACTTGAATCCGTGGACCAAGAAAAAGATTTAGGTGTGACTATAAACAGTAATTTGAAAGTAGCTAATCAGTGTTTGGAAGTAAGGAATAAAGCTAATTAAATGTATTAATAAATCGCAAGTTCCTTTACAAGAACAAAGAATTATAAGCAAACTGAACAATAGATATGTTAGGCTAGTATTAAAGTATTGTGCACAGGTTTGGGCCCCTTATTTAAGAAAAGACATAGATATGCTAGAGAGAGTGCAACGTAGAGCAACAAGGATCATTTGTGGGTTTGAGGGTAACAGCTATGAGGAGAGGCAGAGTGAGTTAGGAATGCTTTCTGTAGAAAGGCGATTTCTCAGAAGGGACATGATAAAAGTCTACAAAATATTTACATCTATTGATAATACGGCGAAAATAAACTCTTCGTAGTAGACCACGGACGGTAGAGCAGGGGACACAGTAAAAAATTTAATAAGAAGGCATGCCATCTCGATATAATAAAAAAGCATTCATTCAGTAATAGGGTTGTTAATTTTTGGAATGGTTTGCCACAGGTGGTTGTTGAGTGTGACTAGATTGCAACATTTAAGAAAGAATTAGACAGGAAAGATGGTTTGGGTATCATATAGTATATTTTGACTAAGCCATATTGGCGGGTTTTTAGTTACAGTGATGATTTATTAAAGGTTAAACTGCATGTTACTATAAAGTTTTTAAAGCTTGTAGTGTGGTTAACATGTACTTTGGCTATAGTTTTTTCTGTTAGTTGTAGACTTTGTGCATACTATGTAAGTTATTGACAAGCCCTAGGGTGCTTTGTGGATTTGCATGAGCATGTTTGGTGGTTGGGTCTATTAGCTTGATTGGGACAGTCTCGATAGGTCCATGTGGCTTCTTACTGCCTCTATATTTCTAATGTTATATATATATATATATATATATATATATATATACCATCTTAAGTATATATATATATATATATAACATATATATATACTCTATATACTATATATATATATATATATATATTGTGTGTTGTGTGTGTGTGTGTGTGTGGTGTGTGAATTTGTTTGTTTGTAAGCATCGTAAAACGATTTGCGCGTTTCGCTCAGGAGAATTTAATTTTCAGCGTCTCAGATTAGCGAGCCATGATACCGGTTCGAAAGATATTTCGAATTTGCATATTTTCAATCAGTTACGCATTCTCTAAAGCTCCTTTTCTTGGATACGAGAGAGAGAGAGAGAGAGAGAGAGAGAGAGAGAGAGAGAGAGAGAGAGAGAGAGAGAGAGAGGGAGGGGGAGAGAGAGAGAGAGAGAGAGAGAGAGAGAGAGAGAGAGAGAGAGAGAGAGAGAGAGAGAGAGAGAGAGAGAGAGAGAGAGGGAGAAGAGAGAGAGAGAGAGAGAGAGAGAGAGAGGGACAGAGGGACAGAGAGAGAGAGAGAGAGAGAGAGAGAGAGAAGAGAGAGAGAGAGAGAGAAATGGAAATGTTGGGACTATACAAGGGATGAAAGTGAGACAGGGGGCAGAGAGAGAGAGAGAGAGAGAGAGAGAGAGAGAGAGAGAGAGAGAGAGAGAGAGAGAGGAGAGAGAGAGAGAGAGAGAGAGAGAGAGATGTTACCTCTTGCACACATCCAAGATAGCAGATAAATAAAAATTCCTCATATATATATATATATATATACCTATATATATATATATATATATATATATATATATATATATATATATATATATATATATATAAATATACTATATATATATATATATATATATATATATAAATATATATATATATATATATATATATATATATATATATTTAGGAGTATAAATAATCAAGTGATTGAGAGCTAAGCAATCTAAAAATTAAATTGCTTTTAAATAAATATTTTATTAGACCTAATTCAATTTGTTGATTTCTTGTAATAGTATCAAATACCTAAAGTTTGTGCATTATATAGCGTATATATATATACAGGGTGATTCATAACGGGTGTATAAAAATGAAATCTGTGATAGAATGGAGTATTTGGAATACAATCCCTTCTATGAATATTTGACCAATCTGCAACACCTAAATAGTTACAGCCGTTTAAACCTAATGCAGGAGCCTACACCGCAAATGGCGCAGGTAACAATAAAGCGACTTGAATATGTGTGTATGTTATATTAAATGTTCAAAGTAACAAATTAATATAATAAATACATATGATACAAACAATAATGGTGGATATAAGGTGCATTGGGTATCACGGTCCGGTTCCATGGCCACCTCGGTCACCTGATCTAAATCCACTAGATTTCTATGTGTGGGGACACCTAAAACAGGAAGTTTATCGTGAACAAATACACACGCAGGAACAGTTGCAGCAAAGGATACATCACGCAGCACACCGTATTATGCAGAACGGGAATACATTACGAAACGTTTACGACAGTCTTCTCAAAAGATGTCATGCATGCATTCGTGTTGACGGTGCACATTTCGAACATTTGTTATAATTGAGTTCCAACGCAAAGTTCCGGTTGATAGCTGTGTGTTTTGTGTGTTGTTAATTACTAATGTATTATGTAGTATGTATTATTACCATTATGTATCCATCTTATTATTATTATTATTATTATTATTATTATTATTATTATTATTATTATTATTATTATTATTATTATTATTATTATTATTATTATTATTATTATTATTATTATTATTATTATTATTATTATTATTATTATTATTATAATTATAATTATTATTATTATTATTATTATTATTATTATTATTATTATTATTATTATTATTATTATTATTATTAGTAATTTTTATTATTATTATTATTATTATTATTATTATTATTATTATTATTATTATTATTATTTATATCTATATGTATTTATTATATAATTTGTTA
>JABUQX010091939.1:0-5000 GCA_015478945.1 Trachelipus rathkii | reverse complement strand
AGTGCTCACCATTTAGTCATAAACATTCACACCGCGTACTCTGCTCATTTACTACCATGACCTACTATTATTATTTTCAAACCCCATCCTTTACACATCCTGCCAATCCCCTCTACCAATCTTCTCAAATTCTCTTCAGATTTGCCACACACACAAAACCAAATCATCCACATACAAAAGCAGGGCACCCTCCACTCTCTTCCATTTCAATTCTAACATCTTCCCACCACCACAATTTCCTTTTCCCCAAAAACCCCCACTTCATTATACAAATTAAATAACCAATAGACATAACACATGCCTTCTGTCCGCTATTAATATTAAACCCAATCACTTTCGACTCCAATTATTCTTACACACGTTATACATCGTCTATACATACTTTTATTCCATTAGAAGCCTACCACACCACTATATATCACTCATACTTCCAACAATTTCCTATATCTTGTCATACGCCTGTAAACCAAAACCTAAATACAATTTATCTTCTTCACTCTCAATTTTTCAATCGCTTTCTGCACTTCCTCACCACTTTAATCACCTATCTTCACCAATCGGTCTTCAGTCACTCATTTACACTTTCAAACAAAATACTCAGCGTATATCCCCTACAACACTCAATATATTATTCCCCTACAATTCCTTCAGTTCCCCTTATCCCCACCCTTATATAAAGATACTATTACTGCTCTCCTCCAATCCTCGAAATACTCTCACAAACGATTTGACAAACTTCCAAATCCATTGAATACCATGCGCTCCATCCTGATCATTCACCAGCTATACATCTATGCCTCAATTAAACATCTTCAACTTCTCACCCTAACCATTACCTCTTCAATTACCTCAGCCCCCAAAATAAATATCTTCTTCCAACACAACCCACATAAATCATATCACCTCCCCAATGTATGCAGATTGTAAATCTATATCTATATACACCATCTTATCAGTACGAAGATCCACCATCAATATTCATATTCTTTGCAGATTTCTTTGCTATCATTTGGCCTTGTCCAATTCCTTACAGATATGTCCAATTGCAGTGCAAATTTCAGTCATTTCCTTCTTCCAAAACTGATTTAGATATTCGGCTCCTACGTATCAACTAACTTCCTCTTCATCTATAAATTATATATCTCTATCTATCAATATCTTCCCACACTGTCAACCACGCCTCGTTTTTTAATTTTAACCACTCGATTATTCTCATTCCACCATTCAATGTTGAGATTCTTACTTCCATCTATATCTATCTCTATATCTCTCTACTATCTATACTATATCTCATCCCAATTTCTTCAGTTATCATCTGCACTACATCAAATAAATTGTAGCCTTCTCGCATAGTTTATTTTCAGTTTAATTCTTTCCACTTCCTCTATATCTATCCAAGCCCCATTAACTAATCTTACATAAAAAAAACTAATGATTCGAAACCATCCCGCCCCTCACTGATTAAAGCATCCATACAAACTCAAACATTCCTTCTCACCAGCCCAAAAATCGATCAACTTATCACTTCCGTAACACTCTACTCACACCCAACTCAGTATATACTTTAAATACTCTGGTTGAAGACAACTATTACTTAAGAACCTCTTTCCTTACAAAATCAATCAACCCTCATACTATCTCACATAGTACATATATATAATATAAAAATAATATTATATTATATATTATATATATTATATCGTATATAATAATAATATATATACTAATATATTTAAAATAATATAAATATAATTATAATATATATATATATAATTATAAAACTATAATATATAATAAATAATAATATATATATATATAATATTATATATATATAATAATAAGTATAATATATATATATAATATATATATATATAATATATTATTATATAAATATATATATATATATATATAATATATATATATATATATATATAATATATAATAAATATAATAATATATATAAATAATATAATATATTAATATATATATAATAATATATATTATATATATAATATAAAATATATTATAATATATTAATATAAAAATATATTATATAATATATATATATAATAATATTAATATATATATAATATATTAAATAATATATATAAAAAACAAGAACAGCACTCTCCAAGATCCCCCAGCTAAAAGATCGTACTATACCCACGTTATATATATAATATAATATATATATATATATTAAAATATATATATACTATAAATAATATATATATATATATATATAATATAATAAATAAATATATATATATATATATAATATACTATATATTATATCGTTTGTCATAAAAGCCTAAACCTTCTATTGTATAAATGAAAATTTTCTTTTGCCCTAAAAAAAGAATTTTTTAAACTCTGCGCCTTATCTGCAATGACACATGGTTGCAGAGTTTAAACTGAACAAACGACGCATATGAATAAAGAAACAAATGATATTTATATGTGAAGTTACAAGAAATATTGAAAGCAATTTATATTCCCGATCTAACGCCTCAATTCTATTTCCGGCAACAAAAGAACGAATTTAAAAACAGAACAGTAAGTGTTTTTTATAGTCTGGTTCTTCTAGTTCATGGACAACGCTATGAGATAGGAATGTACCTGGTGATAGACCAACTTGTGATGATAATTTTCCCAGGGATTTTCTGGGTGAGTCTTTTAAAAGATGTGATACATCAGCAAGAACGTCAACACTTAAAAAGAGATGGCTTTTCTAGACCCCTTTTCGATTCTGTGACGACCCTGTGTCAGTAAAAAATATTAATCAGACGTGATATTATCGTCAACTTTTGTGGAACTGCAGATTATTATAGAATCTTCAATTCAGACATCTCTATGCCACGTTTAAATAATTCACTATAAGTACGACTCAAAAATAAATCATGTTCGTCTTAGGAAAACGAGATTGCTAACACAAGGCAATGCAATAAACTTTCCATTGCAACCAGCGCATAACTTTGTCTTTTTCATGGTTAAAGCCTGCTGAATTTCAAAAGACTGCTGCAACCAGACATTAACATGGCAAAAATGCAAGTTCCATTATCTTATTTTTCGAGTTACGTCACTCAGGAAACACCCGTTATATATATAATATAATATATATAATATATGATATAAAATCTTCTTTTTTATATATAAATAATAATATATATATTATAAATAATATATATATAAAAATATATAATAAATATATATATATATAATATATAATATAATAAATAATATATATATATATATAATATATATATAATATATATAATATATTATATAATAATATATAATAATATATAATATAATATATATAATATATAAATATTATATATATATATAATATATATATATATATATATATAATATAATATAACATATATATATATATATATAATATATATATATATATATATATAATATATAATAATAAAATGCTTCTTTTATGTGTACAAAAAATCTAAGCTCTATCTTAAGCTTTAAAATCCGTAAGCAATTTCAAATGCAAATAAAAAAAATACTTCTTTGAAATTTAAATTAGAAAGAGAACCTATTTTAAAGCTCAAAAAGAAGAAGAAGAAGAAGAAGAAGAAGAAGAAGAAGAAGAAGAAGAAGAAGAAGAAGAAGAAGAAGAAGAAGAAAAAAAAAAAGAAAAAGGAAAAAAGGAAAAGAAAAAGAAAATAAGAATAAGAAGAAGAAGAAAAGAAGAGAAAAGAAGAAGAAGAAGAAGAAGAAAGAAGAAGAAGAAAAAGAAGAAGAAGAAAGAAAAGAAAGAAACACTTCCAGGAAAGAAAAGAAAATCTTCTTGAATTATCTTTTGTGTTGTTCCATTATTAGTTAATGGAGAGACTCCTTTAAAGGTATTAAGAAAAAAGTAAAGTCAATTGCTAATTTAGGCAATTAGTGACGGTAAAGCTTCTAACAATTTCCTCTATTCATCGATCCATTTTATCTTCGACGATCTTATTATGTTCCTGTTCTTGCTCATTTATATTTTCAATCAATCTATCTATCTATCTATCTATTCTATCTATCTATCTATCTATCTATCTATCTATCTATCTATCTATCTATCTATCTATCTATCTATCTATCTATCTATCTATCTATCTATCTATCATCTACATCTAAGAAATCTTATATAATATATATATATTATATATATAATATAATATAATATATATATACTATATATAAAATAATATAAATACTATCTATATATATATATATTATATATATAATATATATTAATTTTCCTATCTATCATCATCTATCTATCTATCTACTACTACATCTATCTATCGTATCTATCTTATATATAATTATAATATATAATAATATATAATATATAATACATAACTTAAATATATATAATATATAATATATATATATAATAATAATATATATATATATTTAATTCCTACTACATTTCACTATCTATCTACTATCTATTCTCATCGATCTATCTATCTAATATCATCATCTATCTACTATCTATCATCATTATTATCTATCTTATAAATTAATATATTAATATATATATATATAATATATATATAATAATATATATAAATATATAATATATAAATAAATATAAATTAAACTATAATATATATATATATAATAGATTATATATAAATATAATATATATAATAAGTATATCATATATATATATATATATATATATATATATAATATATATTATGGATAATTCTCACTTTTAGTTAAAATTCAATGTTATAATTAATTCGGCATTTTCAGACACAGCATTCCTTTGTTTGCGCCCCCTTCCTATAAAAAGGCCCTTTTTTTTTCAAAGTGAGAAAAGAACCTACTTGACGCATATATGTTTCCAAAATGGAATTTTTTAGTTGTTATGCGAATTTTATTCTGAGATATTTGTATAAGAAACTATTTTTTTTTTTTTTTTTTTTTTTTTTTTTTTTTTTTTTTTTTTACGTTGCAACACCACTCACGCAGGCCCTATCAAGAAG